>JAVQJD010082189.1:0-15635 GCA_036023655.1 Nannoperca australis | reverse complement strand
CCATTTGCTTTTTTTTTTTTGGTTAACCACACCCCTCCCCCCCCCCACTCCCCCTTACCCCGAACCACGGCCCCCCCCCCCCCCCCCCCCACACACACACACACACACACACACACTTACTTAGGTCACTTTTGGGGCCATTGCTTAGACTTACCCTAACCACTCCTTGCCTAACCCTAACCTTAACCACTGAACCAAATGTCAAATGTGTTTTGTTCCCTATTAGACAAGCATAGGGCATTCATGCTCTGCTTTGCACTTTCTTACATATCTTAATATCTATGACACCATTATTTATGTTACCATTCAGGCTTTAACGTTAGCTGTGTACAGCAGCATCTGTTTTAACATCTAGAGACAAGGAGCCTGAAGCAAAGTATTCAATAAGGAATAAGGCAAATGAATATCAGATTAGTGGCAAATAAGTGGCAGTCAGAGGTAAGGTGTTTTGAAAACAGCAGCCGTGCCATGTAAGCTTTTCCAATGGCCCCCTCTTTTGGCAAGAAGTAGGAGTTGAAGCACTTGGCATCTAAACTGCTGACACAGAAGTAGCATGCTGGATTTGTTGTTTACTGCCCTGAAACCATTTGTAATTCCTGTACATACATTACAAAAATGATGTTGTTGTGTCCGCACAATTGCGTTGTTGGTTATGATTGCTGCCAGCCAAGTTGAAAAAGCTGCTTACCTGAAAGTCGGTGTTGCTTGGTGCTCACTCGCTGGGCGTTTTGGACTGTGCAGCAGAGGTCGAGCATGACAAACATGGTGAGGATCATCACCACGCTCTGGAGCAGCAGGGTGAGTTCAAACTGCTTCCCTATCCTGCAGGGACGCCACCAAAACACTAATCACATTCAAAGAAAACTTATAGAGTAGAATCTAAAATTCAGAATAGGCAAGAAATTCATACGGCATTTGCAATAAAAACAATACTAACAAATAAACGCCACAATTAATACATAATATTCTATTCAATTATATGGGTTTTATTTCAGGCCATGTCATATACTCCAGGGGTTCTCAACCTTTTGAAACTTAAGGCCCACTTCTGATTGTTAAAACATTTCTGAGGACCACCTTTCCAAATAAATGAGGAAAAAAACTCATAACATCCAGAGTGCTTTAGTGTCTCTGGATCTTCGATGGTTTTAGCACCTCATTTGAGAGGATTTTACTATTTGTGGTTATTGATTAAACGTTTACATTTAGACCATATTTCACCTGATGAAGTATGGTCTAAGAAGGTTGAAAAGATGTTCAGAACAGTTTCATCAGGTGAAATATGGTCAAAAAGATGGTTAAAAAGACGTTTTTTCACAGACGATTAAACGTTTACATTTAGACCATATTTCACTTGTGGTTGTGGGCCCACTGGTGGATAATTGCAGATATAGGCTACAAGCAGCACAGAAAGGCCTTACAGATAATATAATGTTTTGACCAGATTCTATAAAGAATCTATTAATCTCTCTCTGCTGTCCCTACAATCAGTACAATGACCTGTGCTCCCTGATGTGTAGAGCAATTTGAGAAGAAGCCTCAGAGTGGACAGTGTGTGGCTCAGATTATATTATCACTCTCATTATAGTCTGTGATTCTGTTCCTATTCCATTAAGTTCTGACACCAAGACTGATCTGAGGAATGGCCTTGTAAATGGCCTCTGCCTTCAAAAGGGCAAAAAGAATAAAGCATAAAAGTAAGGCAGACAGAAAAATCTGAAAGACCAACAGAAACTCATATCATATGAAAACACAGGCCTTTCCCCCTCTTCCTCACCAGAAGAAGATACGCAGAATGTTGGCTATGAGCATCACCAGGCACACTCTGGTGGAGAAGCCCTCGCAGCTGCTGCTCCTCTGGATCTCCTGGTACTGTGGCACGTAGGGCAGGGCTCCCCCGAACACCATGATGCAGGACGCCAGCCAGGACAGCAGCGTCCACGAGCCCTCCATGTCCTCCTCCTGCAGAACAATCTCTGCATCCATCACAGCGAGAGACAGTCAGGGGTGTCTAGGGGGTCTGGAGGTCGCACCTCAGTGGCGGCAAAAATGACACGGTCACTGTCAAAATAATGGGAGTTCAGCTGAGTTAACACTGATGGATGTTCTAAGGCAGCCAAAGGGCCTGAAATTTACATTCCCCAAGAGCACAGCAGCAGTAAAAAGTATTAAACTGATTAGATTTAAATGCCTCAGTTATATTATGTTAAATAGCCAATAGCCAGTTAGGGCAGAGATGACAGGCAATCACTGGGGGTAGCACTGAGGTGTGCTGGTATGGAGGTCAGTATTAACTGCCACCGTGTGGAGGAAACAGGTTAAATTAAAGTCTGTGTCTCCCCTACTGACTCACTCTGACCACAAATACACTCCAGGATCTTCACTCTGAGTGCTCACACAGGTAAACGTATGATTGCCAAGCTGCCCTGTTTGCATTACAACTAGTTCAGGTACTTGAGTGCTCTAATCCTTAAATAGTGATGTTTTGTGTCAAGTGTTACCAGGCATTCTTTAGAGGATAACAGCATCAATCTCTAAAGGGACAACAACAGTAATTCGCTCCTTCTCTAGAGCACCCAACAGACTAAATAGAGTGGTTCATTAAACTACAACAATGGGATTTTCTAATACTGATAAATACCTCCTTGGAAATGGAATGTGGACATGTTTGATGTAAGAGCCAGGATGTTGTTGTGTACATGAAACCATGACCCACAAATCCTGAGCAAATAGTGAGAAATACACGAAATTGGTGTGGCGTGATTCTTGCATGACTCTGTAGGATTCGTCTTGTGGCTGTGTAATAATAACAGTGTCATCAACACACAAAGAAGTACTTCAGTCATGACAAAATAAGAAACCTCACCAACAGGTTCTCTGGTGGCAACTTTTTATCACTATCAGGGTATGATGGCTGTTCAACACAACAGCTGATGCAGCTGTATATGGAGCTCCAAGAGTCGTCCAGAAGATGAACGGGGTCTGATTACTCTTAAGACATCTGTTATTTCACACAACTCAGCTGTAAGTAAGGACATAAGCACATCAATATTCCAGCCAGCCAAGACCTCCCTGCTCTGCAGGACAGATCCACGCGGATGGATCTGGTAGAGCAAAAGACAATTCTCAAGTTATCTACACTTCTATGTATGTCTTCCTGTCATTCCTGTACAGAGCGTTTTGAAACGTTAAGATTATTAATGCAAAAGTGCAGAGCAGACCTTGAACACAATCCATAATTGTTTTGTTTTTTTACAGGTTTCCTAAAGTTAAACATTACTTAAGGATTTAACAATCCAAGGCATCTTCAGCTATTTCCTTGTGCCTGCTGTTGGCAGTAAACCATCACACCATAGCAGTCTATAGCCTATCTGTTGTGCCACCACCTCTACTAACAAAACAAGCTGTTATGTAAGCAAAGCATAGCTTCATGGGGTTGGGTCACTAACATGCCTGAACATACAGACATCAATTTTGGGCTTATGTGCAACTGCAGCAGCAACACCCAAACAGACACAGCTATCACACCGTCCGGTTACACTGTAAATCAAGTAGGTGTAAAGGGTGTAATGTCGAATTCACCACTCTGAGCTTAACAGTTCTCTAAAACCCAAAACAAACGAAGGTCCTCTAAGAAGGTTCTGAGAAGTCATATTAGCTTTAAGAAGCGCGCTCACAACACGCACAAAGATCACGCATCTCCTGACGCGAATATCATGATTGTACAATTATGATTGTACAATTTGAGATTCCACATTTTCTAGGTAAACCCTGGGCAGATTCCAACTTTACTCACCAGTCGCCTTCATTCACTTCCTTCACCTAATCTAAACACCAACCCACTCACTCACACGAATGTTTCAGCGTCAAAACACACTGGTTCCCTGGCAGCTCCAACTTTCAAACCCAAACTCCTTCCACAAGAGGAGGACCGACGTGCACGCGCGTGCTG
Source organism: Nannoperca australis (assembly GCA_036023655.1). Lineage (NCBI taxonomy): Eukaryota > Metazoa > Chordata > Actinopteri > Centrarchiformes > Percichthyidae > Nannoperca > Nannoperca australis. Next base: position 11,683 of record JAVQJD010082189.1, on the reverse strand, counting down.
GCGCACATGTGCACGCGTGTGCACGGACACAAACACCGTTGTTCATTATTATTTGCAGACTTACCAAATTCCAGCATTAAACATGCAGGTCGTTGAGTTACTTAATTTGATAGGATGAGTCCATGAGCCTAGGATGAGTGCCGTTTAGGGTCTTCTTGTGGCCATAAGGGGTAAACAAAACTATCAAGTACTGTCCATGCTGTCTATTCAAAACTCAATGTTCCACATTTCTTAGCACCGACACACTGCTCTCGCGAGACTCTCTGTGTTGTGGAACAGCTGACTGTGCGGTGGGTGGTGCAAGGGACTGCTATCTATTTCGAACAGTTTCAAGCCTGATAGCAAAACAATCAGTAGCCAGCTTTTTCACTTCGAGTACTGTTAAGGGACTGCTACTCATTCACACCACAACATGGCCGAAACGGATCCCAAGTCGGTGCAGGACCTTACCAATGTGGTAAGTCGTGGTCGTGAAGGCAAGCTAGTGTTAGCTACAATAGCCTTGCTAGCGATGGCGAGCTATAGTTAGCTAGTTGGCATGCAAAGGTTAGCCAGAGTGTAGCGCATCTGTAGCATTTCATGCTAGTTATTTGTTTGTGTAGTAAATTATGTTGACGGGCTCAGTGTGTTAACCCCGTTTACTGAAGCCAGGACGTCCTGACTTTGTTTACTCCCATCACGTTATGTAATGGTCAGTTGGGCTTAATTGTAAATGACACCACCAAATCACAACCGCATAGCGTTAGCGTTACATAAATAGAAGTTATGCTGCTGTATAACGGAGTTTCTGTAGAGACGCGTTTTGTATTTGTTCACTTCTCAATTTCCATCGTAGTGAATAATGTGCACTTTCATTGTGCGAATGGAATTCCACGTATTCGATTATATGGCAAAATACAGCTGAGGTAAAGTTTCTGAGTGTTGTCATGGAGATGAGCATTAGTTAGAGACACACCAAACCTTTATCAAACCCCTCTGATAGGGTTCTTTCCCCTTCCTTTTTCTTCTTTCCTGTATTATAATTTTGAATCAGTACACTTTTGTATACACAGAAATTGTCGAGCATTAATTCTTAAAAAACCATCAAAACCTTTTGGTCAGTTACATGTTTTCCATGTATTTGTTTTAATTAACCTTATCAGAAATGCATTTGGTGAAATTAAAACTGTTGCTCAGGGTACCTCTGTATCTGGGTACCTCTTTTTCACGTGTTCATCGCATCTGGTGAAATTAAACAATTGATTTATGTCTGTATATATCACTTTGGAAAGCACTGTTATAGAACCACATTATGTGATGTGCAGGAAATGCACCAATTCTCAAAGTATGAATTTGTGGTGCATTCATTGTTCTACACATATGCCTGTCACGATGAATTAAAATGATTAATCAAAGATCTTCCATGGTTACTGAAATTTTACATTGTTGTCAAGGAAACTAGATGTCTTCTGTTATCATTGTGCTGCTGCTTTTTTGAGTCATTCATAGACCACTGGCATGATGCATTATAGTTGGCGTGCTGATGTTCTTCACTTGCAGAGGTATTGTTAAAAGTGAATAGTCCACTGAGAGTGTATGTCATCCTCAAATTAAACGGGTACATTTGATGTACGGCTGCCTGCCATCTTCAGTGAACCAGCATTGATCAGCAGATTCATTTGTTTGTGGCTTCACTGTGGCACTTACAGTATTTGTGCTGTTTGTTTCACAGGTCCAGACGCTGCTTCAACAGATGCAGGACAAGTTCCAGACCATGTCGGACCAGATCATTGGGAGGAATATCCTATCTAACTATTTAAAATGCCACCTATCAATTGTTAATTGATTTAATGCATTAAGGTTCAGAATTTGAACAACAGATGTTCTCAATTTTGATTTCTTGTCTTTCACCTCCTCTTTAGTTTTCTCTCATAATCAAAGTATGGCAGACAGACCGACATTATTTTGCCCATTTAAGAGTAACTTTGTGAGTTTTTATGTTAAATGTGTGCCTTAACTGCTTCTCCACTTGATGAGATGAGCACGCGTATTGATGACTTGGAGAAGAACATCGCCGACCTGATGACTCAGGCCGGTGTTGAAGAGATTGAAGCGCCACCGGAAAAGGCTAAAGAGGGTCAAGGTTCATAATGAAGGTAAGAAGTAAGTGGTAGACCCAACACCAGTAGAACCTAATGGCATGGATGTATAAAGAGAGCTGGATACAGCGTCGAAGGCGGGGCACAGTGCTCAGTGGTGCATGAAACCAAATAACTTTGACTTCCCGGGTATAAAATTACTCAGATCTTCCACATAGCTAAGAGGAAGCACACGAGCATTTCCTTTAGCCCAGCTTCCGGCTCACTCACATGAACGGCAGTGTCTCTATAATATTGGATTCGGCTTTTAATGCATTTTACAACTTGAAGGACATCATGTTTAAATAAGTGTCACGTGACGGACCCAGACATTGTAATTACATGGTTTGGCCTCTATGTAGAATTGGCTTAAAAGCCTTCTAGCCTCCATCCATGCCCTCCATCTCTTTTGCCATTTAAAGCATTTATTTAGACCTTGAATATTCAGACATTAAAAACATTAGTTTAATACACCTTATGCCTTTAAACCAGTTTACTACAACATGGACCTTTTGCTTTGTCTGTCCCGCAGGTTCCTAAGTAACTCGGTGTGAAGTCAGTCCTACATTCAGGAGCAGCAGACTTTTCCATTCTGAAATAATGATTATTTTGATTTGGTGTGTCGTAGTGTGAAATGCTTTTTTATATATTGAATATTGTGATAAACGGTTACAGTTATGTAATGGACGTTATTTGTAAGCTAGAATAGTGTGATAATCCCTTCACAGCTTAAAATGCTCATGTGCAGGAATGCAACTTGTGGATTTTGTGCGCCGACCTGGAGGTTATTTCGCTGCCATCATCTATCATAATGAATTAATTAATTCCCATGAGGTAATGGCTGATGGGGACAGTTTTGCCCTGACCTGTGCTGAGAAGTACATCCCGCAGGCTAACCGGTCAGTAGAACCTCCATCCCTACCAGCATGGGAAACGGGTACAGTGAACATCTGAAGCCTGCAGTGTTTTACAAACGGCACTGTTACTACCAATGTGTGGGATGCATTCCAATTCTAACTGATTTTATTCTATTAAAGCTATTTAATACAATGCTCTTTGTCATGTATTACATAATAAATATTTGGCCAGGTGCTGAGTGTTTTTCTAATACTATAATTAACTAACTCTGGGGGTACTCAGTGTAGTGGTACTTTTCTGTATTTATTTTATAATTACACTTAAGGGTCAGCTGGGAAGGGAAATTGGGAATTGATCTGTTAATGATTTTAACTTGCATGAAATGTAACTGGAATTAGAGGAATTTGCAAAATGTGTACACTCATTTTAGGGGAATTGTAACCACACCGTCACTTCACTGCATAGTAGGAACCTTTATTCAAATTAATGCAAACACAAAATGTACAAACAACTAACCAACAGTAATCTTCAAAATAAAGTTCCAAAAGCAGCAAACAGAAATGAACAGCAGTAAGCAAAAAAAAATAAATAAATACATGTCAAGGGCAGAGTCTGTATTACAGTTTCATCAAGTACAACACCAGTAGTTTATGAACATATTAGAAATGCAATATTAAATTACTTATATGTATTAAGTGGACAGTTCCTTAATTGCATATTAGTATCAGCTTCTGAGAGGGAAGTTTCAGGAGTTTAAAGTTAGAACTCAAAGTCTGCCTCTGTCATGTCGATGGCCCAGGCGAACTTGTCCCTCTGGCTCTTATTGTAGATTTTTTCTACAAGTACCTCCATGTTCTTACACCTGAACACAAGGGGAAAAACACAGTCTACAATGCAAAATACATTTTCAGTTTAACCCACCAGTTAATCTTCTGATGGGTCTTAATTTGTAATTTCTTAAAAATAAGCAAAGAGGTATCCAGATGGAGAATATACACCCACTGCCAAAATACAAGCAATAGAACTGATGGTCTATGAAAGAGTTTACATATTTTATGGACCTTTATATACCTATATTACCTTTTGAGAATGTTTAGTAGAGAGTGTGTATTGGAAATAAATGTATTACTGACATTTGTGCTCTTACTACTTACTGTATGTGTGAATGACTATTGCAATCAATGTGTAGAAAAACTACAAATAGTGTAAGAGCATGAATCAAATCTATACAAATGTTTGTTTATTTACAAAGTCACCTCCTGTTGTGGATTATTGACACATGGCTGTTATTTGCAAGTATCGGGTTTAAAATCCAAATATAAATATGGTTATGCTAAACATTTCTTATCTCTCTGATTAAATTATCATAGAAAGCAAAGTGAGTCTAATGATGTGTAAACTGAGGAGTAAACACTGCCTTGCCTTTGTTATTACTATACTGTAAATGCTGCACTGCTTTCCCCTTTGGGACCTTGTAGAACCGATGACTCAGTCAGTCAGTAGGTGGGTTGTTTACACATTTTGATCAGGTCCACTGAGCTGAACCTGCCTGGTTGGTCGTGCAGCTCAGGTTACTATGGTGATTTGCACTGATTATAAGTGAACCAGCATCACAATACTGGAAAGTCCAAGTTAAGCCCCAAATCAGATGGCTGACCCAATAATCTTGCTCAGTGATACAGGCCACAGGTGGACGTGGATGCATGCATTTAGGTCGCCAGTGTGTATAAGCGTCCCCCCCCCCCCCCATCAGGGTTGTTTAGAGTGTCCATATATTGGTATTCACTCACCAAGCCACACTAATGCGTGGGTCCAGGTAGTTGAGCTTTGAGGTACCCAGTGCAATCTGTTTGTTTTCTTCTCTGTCGGTCGCCTGGACCTCCATCTTCAGCAGCTGCTCCTCACAGCGCTTCACTGCTGCCTTCTTCCGCTCCACCAGCCTGACAGAAAATGTAGAAAAAGGTAGGCGGAATAGAGTCAGACACCTCTGGCAGAAATAAGACTCGGGAACACTTAAACCTACAGGGTACCTCTGTATTGGTACTCGTGTGTAGCCTGTGGTTTTGTCTACACTGAAGAGGTGCTTGCAGCTCATAATTGTTGTCAATTTGTTATTATTTTGTTTTAATGTACACAGCTTGCTGTTTTTCTCCTGCACTATTGTAAACACGTACGTCTGCAGCTTGGAGTCTGAGCTGCCTTTGGTCTTGGCCTCCTTCTTGGCCTGTTTCAGCTCCGTCTTTGCTAGGGCCAGCTGTTCTTTTCGAGCATCAATCTGGGTAAGGCACATAAGGACATGGGCATGCTTTTACATATATAAAAATAGCATTGACTGGGGTGGAAAGGTAGAAAACATTCACTGTCTCTTGAATTGAAGGCCTGGTCTTCTGTCAATAAACTAACAGTGACACAAAAACATAAAAATATATATATAATTGTCCCTGCTAATGCATTGTAGGGGACATGGTAATGTGATGAATGACTGTGTCCAGTAAACCAAGTCAAGCTGTTCTTACCTTGGCCTGAAGATTAGCCATAGACTGATCAAAGGTCTTTGGTGGCGCCCGCTGGTGGTTACACAGAATAGCAACTGCTCTGTTAGCCCTGTTGTAGGACAGCAGTTTCTCTGCCATATTGTCTGACTCTTTGAAGGGTGACAGAACAGTCATGTATTTAAACAGGAAAACCCCATGGAGAATTACCAGAATTATACACGGAACATTTTAAGATAAAATCATGCTGGTGTCCTTCATATTATTATTGCCCACACACCATCTACACCACAAATTTCAACCTTGAAAAAACACACACACACACTTCTTCCTGGGGTCCACGCAACACACACGGCAACCACACGTCAACCTGCAGATTGGCTCTCAGTGGCAATCCAGAAATGAGAAGAGTGCAACACTTCTATCTCTGAATGAGAAACTGTGTGTGTGCAGCCAATGGGACCCTGATAAGAGTGAGGCAGGGACGCACAGCTCTGGGTACAATGATAATGTACTCCTGCCATGGCTGGAAAAAGCGGTCTTACATCAGGATATCTTGAATCAAGCAAGCTAAAAATACAAAATGTCAGAAGTGTGGCAGTTTTATCGTGGGACTCCATGACACAAGCAGCCAGGTAATAAGACTGATAAGACTGAGAAAAGGCTACAGTAGTAACTAATAGCTATTGGTACGTCTCTAGTTAGGATAGTAGGGAATATGAACCAGTGCTTTATAAAGCTATTTATGTAATGTTAGACTGCTTCATAGCACAGTGAGAGAGTGTGTGTGTGTGTGTGAGAGAGAGACTTACTGTTTGTGAGCTCTTTGAGCTGCTGCTGTAAGGTGATGGAGGCGTTGTATGTCCTGAAGACCTTCGCAGTCAGACCTGGCATTAGAGAACTCAGGTGCTTGTTAAGCATGATTGTCTGCCGCGAGAAATGGAAGGGAGAGGGACAAAGACAAACAGACGAAGAACGACACATTCACATCAGTGTGGCATACAACAGTGACCCTTCATTGCAAAACCATTGGACCTGCTGATTTAAAACTGGGCCACTAGGTGGCACTGTGGCATTATACCACTGACATGTTTTAAGCGTCTGTAATATACCATAACAAATAAAACACATAAAACACCATCTCTGCCATCTTCATTATCATCATCATTTACAGCTGCAAGATTAAAAAAGATCACAGTACTATTTCCCCTCTGACATTTCTGTAGGTATTATAACAAGTTAGAGCTGTTACAGCCAGTGGTTAGGCAGCCATTAGCTCCTGTGAAATGGCTACAGCTTCAACACAGCAGCAAAGAGATGAAACAGAGTTAACAGTTAAGGGTTGACACTGGTGTTAAAGCACTACAAACCCGTAAGCTCACTGCACACACGCTGATATGACGTACAGACACATGGGCTTGAGAGGCAGCACACAGACGTGCAAAAACCCAGTGCAGATGAGCTTGCTGGTGAGCTCACGACTCTGACAAAAGTATAAATAATTCTGATGAAGATTACAATAATGATGTGGCTGGTTTGATCAGAGCAGGGTCAGGACCCGGCTGTCTGGGGCCACAGACTTGTATGAATATGTGTGTGTGTGTCACTGCAGGAGCTTATTAGAAAAACAATAAGGAAGAGGTGTCAATGTATACATACGTGCGAATGCATGCATGGAGAATGCCACAGGTACACACATCGGCACACACACAGTTGATGCCGTGCCTTCCTTGCTAATGAGGTACCCAACTCTGCCCCTGCAATGCTAATGAAGGTGTCTGCAAGTCTGAGATGCAAGTTTGACACCCACAACTCCCATGGCATGACGTATAGCGTGTGCACGTGTGTGTGTGTGTGTGTGTGTGTGAGTATGTCATTCATGTCATCTCCTAAGACAATTTTACAACTTTTCATTACAGCAGTTGTAATTTCCTATTTATGATACAGGATGCTACGTACCAGACTTCCTCATTAACATACTGCTAGCCAATTTATGGCTATAGTTAAGTATTGACTGTTCCCATTCTTAACTAGCTATGATGATCTGCTTTTTATTTTTCCACTTATATTTGTGCATCCTCTGCATCAGTTATCTGTAACCCCCTCCCCCCAAAAAAACTGCCATGTCATATGGCTGCAGGTAGTAATTTAATTTATTTGACTATGATGTAGTTAATGAAATCCCACTGAGGTTAACCTGGAACAGCAGACGGCGTGTGAACTGTAGCTCTAATGATGTGGACTCTGAAGGAGGCCTCTACATTTTCAGCTCAGGCACTGAGACCTCAACATGACATGAATGCTCTTGAAAAACCCAATCGGCATAGCTGAGCATTTCGGAATCTAATATTGAGGAGCTCTCTCTCCCTCTCTCTGAAATGTCATGTGATTGTGACATGTTTGCAACACTGAAGACTTACATTTATTTGAAAGCATGGGTCACATTAACCCAACATGCCAACGTGCTATGTGCACTCCAATGTACATTATTCTGCAAAATCAATATAACTGCATCTCAGCTGTTCTGTTTGGTGTTTTGTGAAAATGGCCAGACAGGACAGGAAGTAGCGACACTGCACAAAGTCCTGTGCCGGATTTGAGCTTAGGGTGTTAAAATCATACACAGCTTAAAAGACACAATGAAATAAAACACACGTTGAATAAATGTCAAAAAATCTTTTGAGGATTTTTAATAGCAAAATCTGTGTCTTCTTTTGTCCTCTAATACATAAAACATTAAACAACTCGGGCGATTATAGAAATTATAATACCCACTTTATGCTAAATATTCAATTTTATTCAAAAACACGTCACATTGTCCGTTTTAGTGTAAAGGTGTCAGTATGCTTCCAGTGCTTTTCAGACAATCAGATAGTGTTTGACTCCTCATTGTTAGCACATAATCACACGTGTGAGCAGCGCTGTGGCAATAAACCCCACATTCAGTCATCAGGAAAGCTCAGTCAGCTCCACACGTCTGACGCTGTTAATGGAATATGGCTTGTATTAATCATTTAACTCTAACTACCTTCCTCCTTTATGCTTTTTATTTACCTTTCAATCCCAATTTTCCACTTTTATGTTTCATCAATGTCTTCCACCATCGGTCCACATAAGGAAAGCACGATCTGTAGCTCCACCACTCATCTTACATCCTTCTTCCCATTTCTCTCTTCCTCCTCCTCCTCCTCATCATCTCAGCCTTACAGCTGGCGCCTGGTTGTCAACTTGACCCCCTTGCTTTCTCCCTCCCTCCATCTTTCTTCCCTCTCTTCCATCTCTTACCTCTTTCCCGCAGCCACACACCTTCTCCCTCCTAACCTCCCCTTACCTGGACCAGCTGTCACTTTCCTACTGCTCCGCCTTGTCCTCCACGCACACCCTCCCTACCTCCGCTTTCTTCAGTGGCTTGGCCTTTCCGGGTGTCAATCAGTCCTGCCCACAGCAGCCATTACCATTCCACCTCCAAAACACCCTGACATTTCCTGACACACTAGAGGGCAAAGAGCAGAGGCACCGCACACCTTCCTTCAATTGCTCCATCTCCCCCTCTCACTCCTGTCAATCTTTGCACAAACCTTTTCCTACCCGTCAATCTTTATACACCAACACGTGGCTGGCGCTCACACCTTCCTCGTGCTTTCTCATCTGCATCTCTTTCTCCCTCTGTTTCATTAAAGCCCTACGATGTTACCATTCATCTGTTGCAGGCGTACCCAACCACAACCCTGTGTCTCTTGAGTGCATCAGAAGACAAGGTATTTCTCAGCCTTCACATCATTTAACCCGCAGTCACCAGGCTGTGAGTTGCTGCAGCAGTGGCCCAGTTTCCACTAAAGGAAACATATCTTGTATGATTCCGGATTTGTTTCCTTTGCAAGGACAACCTGTTAGCCTGGGGTGTAGTCTGAAATGGACAAATAATGCTGCTGATCTTGTTTTATAAAGACGGAGTGTATCCTGAGAAGCAGTGTCTCCCTGCGGTGGGCTAACCATGTGTACAACTGCTGTGTTGTGTGGCCTTGCTGCCTGCAGCTAGAGAAAGAGGTTGAGAGGATGCCCGATTTTTATGTGTGGAAATTCATCCGCCCAGCATGTTCACTTTCAATTTCCACTCGTGCAGTTTCATTTTTATCTGCCAGAGTCCATCCCCTCTCTCTTTTGAAACTCCTTTTCTTGCTTTCAGTCTCCCCGCTTCCAATATTCTTCCCCTTCTGCTCACCTCCCGTTTCCTTACTTTACTCCTTTCATCTCTCCACACCAATGGCTCATCCTCATTTAATCTCATCTCTTACACCTTACAATTTAGTCCCTGCTTTTTCTCTACGGCAGCCTTTTGTCTCCAGAAAACATAAAAAATTGTTTTAAAAAAAAAGGTAATTCAATTTTCCTTTCACAAACTTTTTTTTAACCTTTTCTTTAAATATCATACACCTCAGGGGGAGTTTCTCACACATTTTACACAACCACTGAAAAACATTCAGGTCCTCTTTTACACAAAAATAGCAATTATTAAAAGCACTTGTGAGCAGTTTCACCTATTCCTTTAACACCTAAATGTAGCTCCGTCTGGCAATGTATCGCAGAAGGTTCACAACGAAACATCTGGGATGGCTAGAATCACTGAAAACAAATACTCAAGGAAATAGATACAGAGGCAGTTAGTGAGACACTCACATTAAGGCGGTCGAAGAGGTCATCGCCAGGTTGCTTGTTCTCCAGGAACAGTTTAAGATTCTTAAAAACCTGAAAAGATAGAAAGACATATTTGATAAATGGACTTGTACACCATAAAAATGAATACTTACTCCTCTAGTATGTCTCACCCCAATCTAAGGTTACCGACTTTTCAATTGCCAACATCACAGGGCTAACTGGGTTCATTTGCATTTTTAACATTATAGGTCAATGTTTCCCCCTCAGGATCTCATGCAAAAGATATTGAAACATTTCTTTAAGTTAAATGCATCAATCTGGTGCACTTTGAGTGCTAGATGTATATGCTACATCTGACACTGACTGTGAATAATAGCAAACACTAATACTACTTGCGCTACAATCAAATACCTGCTACTTGCAAGATATAAATTATCGCACACATTCAAACTTATCTAGGCTAGCTAGCCACTTACCTCAAACCATAGATATAAAACAGTAGATGTGACATATAATAACTATAATAACCAGTTTTATACTTCTAATTGCAACATGGGGTGAAATAGGCTTGTGTTGTCTTTATAATCCTTGTATTTTTCTACCAATAAACCAATACAGTTTTTTATTCACAGTTATGAGACAACTGTGCCTGTCTAGAATGGAAAATAGTTTTGATGAGGAGAGGTTGGAGAGCCTTCCTAACTGTAAATGACGAGTTATTTTTGTTGATAAAGTTTATTTTGAAAGGTTTTCTTTGCGCTGTAACTGCGCTACACTGACAGGATTACTTTACCTGATCGAAACATGGATTGTTTAATTTGCTTTACTGAAAGGAAAAGCGTGTAAAGCCACGAGGTTAGCTGACAACAAGTGACGTTAATAAACCGGTATAATGATTGCTGGATTCAAGGCGGATAGTTTTGTGTGACTCCTCTGCCTGAATAACAATATGATGGCTGATCATGTGGTTGGTTAGTGTTTTGTGCTACTGTCAAGGACGTGGCTAAAGTTACTGTTGTGTTGACTTGCCTTGTGATTTATTAAATGGGATTTACGAGTGAAGACAAGTGCTTTTTGTTAACGCGTTGTGTTTACTTTAACGTTACACTTGATTGCCATGGACTCAGCTGCTTAGCGGTGTGATATTATTTCAATAACTTTGTTATAATGTCAACGTTACCAAATGTTCCCTTTGAGCTCAAAGTTAGCGTAGCTACGTTCCCACAAAGAGCAAGCACTAGGCGACAATGGCAAGAAGTCTTAACTGCATCCACTGAAGCCAATAGCAGTGTCCAATATAGAAATGTGACCTTTACAGTCTAGCATGTCACCAACAAAGATAGTGGGTGAGAATTGATCGATAGACATACAAGTGGAATAAGCAATGAGATTCCTTGTTGAAAGAACGTCAGGTCGCTTTTGTCATTTGAGTACATTACATTTACATTACATTACATTTAGGCATTTAGCAGACGCTTTTATCCAAAGCGACTTCCAAATAAGAGCTTTACATAAAGTGCATAGAATCATGGACGAAAACAACAAGATGTCGTATCAAAT
>JAVQJD010082181.1:0-63250 GCA_036023655.1 Nannoperca australis | reverse complement strand
CAGCTCCCGTCTGTGAGAATTTCAGCGCATGCGCTGAAGTCGTTGTAGTCCTTCAAAGTGTCACCTTTTGCCCCCTGCAACTTTGGATAGGAAGGTCCCAGAGAGATGGGAGTGGCGTTTGTGTCCAAAAGGCCGCCTGGAGGTCAATGAGGTAGCCTGGGTGTCACGGAGGTAGCCTGGGTGTCACGGAGGTAGTCTGGGTGTCACGGAGGTAGCCTTGGTGTCAGGGAGGCAGCCTTGTGACAGAGGCTGGTGTTTATTTAGATCCAGGCTGTGTGTGTGTGTGTGTGTGTGTGTGTGTGTGTGTGTGTGTGTGGGTGGGTGTGTGTGTGGGTGTGTGTGTGTGTGTGTGTGGGCGCGGGTGCGCGCATGTGCCTGCGTTAGCACACACACACACGCCTGTGCTGTCAAACTACAGTGTTTCAACTGTTGCTAAATAGACACTTCCCAGCCTGCACCTCTCTGACATCCATATTCAAGACACACACACAGAAATGCAAACACCCACAAAGAGAAAAAGAGGCGACAGCAATGCAAAATATAACTATTAAAGGGACAACATGCTACAGCAACACAGATATAATTTAGATAATACTTACTTTGATATGATTGAAGCTGGATTTCTAAAATAAATCTAAATTTTCCCTTTCTTCCTACTGATACCATTAGCATATTGCCTGGTAGTGTGTTCGAGTATGTGTCTGAAACATGTGTCTGTATGTGTGTGTATGTGTCAAGTAGATGACAGTGTGTGTTGTGCTTTCTGCTTGTCAATCACAGATGTGTGACAGTTAGCTGTGATCCCTCTGACTGGCCCTGAACCATACATGGCCGAATTTCAAGACACACGTTGAATGAAAAATACAGCAGCACATGCAGTCAAATAGAACATTTAAATGCCACTGCTCATTTGGGTTTTATTTAGTTTGGGTTAAACATAAACAATATGTTAATGACAACTGTTGTGAAATACAATCATTTTCAAGTGAGGTGATTATCTATACCAATCAAAAATGACGAAATGTACATAAAGAGCAGCAGACCAATTAGAGAAAATAATTGTCTTTACTTTGGGAAACATACATCAAATGGCACTTTCTTAATGACACTATGATCAACCCCTGATCCTGGCGGCAAAATGTGCAGAAGAAATGTCAAAATCTATACGTATACCTATTTATATTGCAGTCACCAAACTAAAACCTCTTTTAGACATTTCAGACATTAAATTAACCTGATGGCAATTTGACATTTCGGTGTCATGTCTGAATCAGACCTGCTAACATGATGCTGAGAAGTGATACTGAGAAATAATGCTCACTCTGCTCCACTGCACGACCACAAATGTTTAGCCAATTAGTTTGCTGTGACATTCACACGGCTTGGTTGTCATAATATTGCAGGTCATTGCAGTTGCTACTTGTTAGGGTGTCCCTAATAATCTGTGTCATTTGTATAGTCATTGTTTACTGGTAGTTTCTGTTTAAATGTATTCATTTGAGTTCACAAATATCACTTGCCAGCTGTTACACTAACGAGGCTTTGTCCTTGTGCCACTACTCTCTTCTGCTCTGCTGTGACCTTATTTTAGTGTGTTTCATTCATCTTGTTGGGCACTTTGAAACCGTCTTTTATGATCTTGTTAATTGTTTTTTCTCCTCAGAGCCTCCACACCCCATCGCCCCACCGCAGCTGCTAGGCGTCGGCCCTACATATCTGCTGATTCAGCTAAATGCTAACTCAATTTTTGGAGACGGACCTATTATACTGAAAGAGGTATGTTCAGCATGGGACATTTTATGGTTTTTTTAATCAATAACCTGTATGCAACAACATTGTATGAACATTGGCTTCAAAGTGTCATTATGTCAAAGGAATAGTTCAACATTTGATGAAATATGCTTACTCACTTTCTTGTTGAGAGTTAGATGAGGAGTTTGATAGCCTACCACTCTCGTGTATGTAAGCTAAATGTTAAGCTATAGCCAGCAGGTAGTTAGCTTAGCATAGACACTCAAAGTATGGGAAAACAGCAAGCTTGGCTCTGTCCAAAGTTAATGTGTGTACAGATTAATTAAAAATGAGAAATAACATGTTAATTAGTAAAATCTTGATATTGGATCTTTTAAAACTTTGCCAAGCTTAGCATAAAAGCTGGAAACGGGGGGAAAACAGCTAGCCTGGCTCTGTCCAAAAGTAACAAAATCTGTAGTACATTTAACTCATTAATTAAGATTTTATATCATATTTTTGTTTAATCTGTACATAAGCAAACAGTGTAAAAATGAGAATTTGCCGTATTATGAGGGGTTATTTGCAGAACTTTTTCTTGACTATGACTTGTCTCTGCTGGTTGCCTGGCAACTGCTTAGAGGCAAACAAAATAATCCAGCTGCTATAATATAGAAAATAGCAACAATTTCTAAGTAAATGTATAATTATTCCTTTAAGATAGATTGAATAGCATCTGAAAGCTAATAATATTTTAATTACTAATTTGACATTTACACTGATACACCCCCCCCCACCCCTTTAGGTTGAGTACCGCATGACATCAGGCAGCTGGACGGAGACTCACGCTGTGAACTCTCCCAACTATAAGTTATGGCATCTTGACCCCGACACAGAGTACGAGATCAGAGTGTTACTAACCAGACCAGGAGAGGGAGGGACAGGCAAACCTGGACCACCACTCATTACCCGGACCAAATGTGCAGGTAGGATATAGACACATACACACTGTATTATTCTGTATTTTGGCTGAACTGATCCATTTTATATATATATTAATACTGTTTATATCTATATATATATGTTCAACTTTATCTTTACACTTACTCACGTTCCATGATGGTGGATCATGTATGTCCACCTAAAATACAATAAAAATATAACTTGTAACTTGACTTTAGTGCAGGTGCAAACAGCTTTCTGATTGTCTATTGATCGTCCATCTATCGCTGTTCTTTTGGTCTTGATATCTATATTTTAGTTGGTGGAGTGATATTTTTACTATGAGCAGGCAGGGAGGGGAGAGGAGGGGTGTAGCGAGAGGGTTGAATTGGAGAAGAAAGGAGGGGAGAGCCTGAATCAGTGCGTGGTTGCTCAGTGATCTGAGAGAAAGAGTGATTAAAATACTGGAGGCTTTCTCCACCTTTCTTACTTTTTATCCTGCTTTTTCTTTCCCTCTCTCATTTCATTCTGGCTTTTTCGCTGGTACTCCTCCTTGCTCTCATATCTCCCATTCCTCCTCTGATATATCTCTCTTTCTACTTCGTTCCTTGTCGCTGCTTTTCCCCCTTTCTCGCTGTCTCTCTCTCTCCCCCCATCTCTCTCTCTCTGTGGATCAATAGACGGAGGGCAGAAACACTGTCTGACATTTGTAGAAATAAACGACTGAAATATAAACACAGCTAGCCTGAGGGAGAGAGACGGAGCGAGCGTGAGAGAGTTGATATGAGAAAGAAACAGAAAGAAAAGCATTGAGCTTGAATGAGAAACAGAATAAAGGAGCGATGGGGAGATGATGAAAAACAATAAGGCTGGAAAAGAAAGAGAGGAGAGGATAGAAGCGGAGGGAGAGAGCTAGAGAGGCGAGAGAATGATGAAACTGGAGAATGAAAATGAAAGAAAGATGAAAACACATAACCACGGGGCCTGACTGATGTCTCGCAACCTGTGTGTGCATGAATCAGTATGTGTGGGTGTGCGGGTGTGTTTATTGACAGAGAGGAAGTCATAGACTTGTTCAGGCGACTCGTGTATTGAACAGTTTCTTGTTTGACAGAAAGAGGAAATGAATCTTCTTCTCCTCACTCACGTAGGAACAGATTTGAGTTACAACAATAAGTCATTGTAATCCACATAATGTGTTTTTATCAGACCAAAGCAGGGAAATATGGCTATGAATTTAGAGAACTACATCAAATCATTCTGTATATCTGAATAAGTTGTGTCCACTGACTAGAAGCAATAGTGCTAAATGGTGACAATTCCACAGAATTTTTATTGAAGCAGCAACACATTTCTTGAGACAATGCAAAGACAGAAAGATCTTCCCACATGTACCAAGAGAAGATAGTTCTCAAAAAAAGAGTTGATTTTTATTTGAAGCAAGTAGACTAATCTCACTCTGCTCTCTGTCCTGTTTAGCAATATTTTCTAGTCGAGGGTTAGACGAGAAGATCAATACCACGCTCATATAAATACAAAAAAAACACCCAACATGGTTGTGGTTTTACGAGGGCTTATGATTCGGACTACTTCTTGTCTGCCTCATGGATGTATTACACACAACTGGACACAACGCTCCAAGATGGCGCACCATTCAGTCATGTGAAAGTTGCTCAAATGTCAAACAATTCCTTTAAGAAAACATTTTTAACCTCATATTTGGTCAATCATTTTTTTTCTTCACCTAGTGTAAAGTTTAACATAGAATAATTTATGTAGATTAAAGTACATAGAATCCAAATGCTAAATACAATATTACATGAGTTGGACACAATTCACTATAAATAAATTGAAGATACAACATACGTAGACATCACTAGGTAGTGAAACTAGGTATTAAAGGAATATTAATAATAATAAGGAATAATAATGTTTTATATGTAGTGATATCTTCCTACCTGTTTATATCTCTTTATATATTTATTTCTATCTCTTTTCAGTGTGATTAAGATCACTCACTCACAAACACACACACACACACACACACACACACACTAATTCATACACACACAACAGCACACACAGAGACACACACTTTTGGAGATGGACTTGTTGAGAGGGAGAAGAGAGACAGACACACACACGGGGTACAAATGTTATTTAAATGGTAATGATTCCTTTGCTTTTTCTGTTTGCTTAGGTTTGTTTGATCCCAACACCTGTAGTTTACTGAATATTTAGTTCAATGCAAAATAATGAAAACATGCAGACACACGCACGCAGGGAACTGTGTGCACAAACGGCAGGCACAAACCCAAGCATGCCACCACACGATACACTGCTTAATTAAAAACCAATAAAGTTAATAAGATACACTCACACACAATTGATATGATAACAGGGAGGATTTCATCTCTTCCTCTCCTCTCTTCTTTTCTCTATTCATCTCTTCCTCTGCACTTTTTTTTCTTTCTTTCTCATGCTCCCTCTGTCTCCTTCTCTCCCACTCTTCTCGATTTTTCTTCTGTGGTGATTTATTGCTCTCGTCTGAAGGGTGAAAAATAATCAACTTGAAGTGAAGAGTTAGTGAGTGTGTTTGTGTGCGTGTGACAGAAGAAGGTGATGAAGTAGCTTTTAATCCAAATCCTGAATTTTCTGCCGAAAACCTCTTGGTCATGGCAGGCTACACGCGCGCACACACACACACACACACACACACACAGACACTGAGAGGCATGAGTACACACAGAAGAGAGAGACACTAAGAGGTATCGAGATGGAGAGAAATGTACAGACGCACAGACACACACACAGTTCAGAGAGTCAAGAGTATTTCTCATATGTTGCACAAACTCAGCATCACTTGGATTAATGGAAGAATGGAATCACAAAACACACATTTCCAGACGCACAAGCACAGATGTTGTAGGAACTACACACAGTATATCACATCTACGTCTTTATAATTGTGAAAATGCACACACACACACAGTCAGCAGTACGATGCTTTAAGGGTCAAGCCCTCGAAATATCAGCCAGGAGATTTACAGACACAGTACTGTCCGCTGCATGTGTTTGCGGGTGCATGTGGTAGTTCATGGCATATTTGGATGGTTTTACTGAGGTTCACCGGTCAGTTTTGCATGGATAATTGTCTGCCTTTAATAGGCACATGCAGATTTGGGATACAAACTTTAAACTACTGTGTGTAAATCTAAAAACAAGTGAAAGATAGAGTTTAAAGACAAAACGTGACAGCTTCTCAGAAGGAAAAACAGTCCATTAATAACAAATGTCTGTGATATTTTACCACTTTAAATAGCTAAGATAGACATTAAAAACAATGTACAACAAAACATTTTGTTGAAGGCAAACCTCAGCTACATTGAAGCCTCGAAGTCTACACACATGGCTGTCTGAGGTATAGTTGAAGTATAAATTAAACTTAAAGGGACATTTTGATTTTTATTAAAGTCTTAATGTCTTTTACCTCATTGCTTATACTAACTTTTTTTTGTGATTCTGACTTTTCTGAATGTTGTTACTTCATTCATTTCTTTTTCTGAGCTTGTAGATCTCGCCACTTTACTGACATCTGTGCCGTGTTTTTTAAACTCTGGAAGACAGTCCTGGTTGCAGATTTCACAATTAGCCTCTGCATAGGCACATCAGAATCAAATTCCACGTAGGTTGCAAGTGCAAATTGAATGAATATTGCAGTGCAAATTTGCTCTTCCAATGTGCTTTAATCTGGCCCAGAGAGAAAGTGAG
Organism: Nannoperca australis; assembly: GCA_036023655.1. Classification (NCBI taxonomy): domain Eukaryota; kingdom Metazoa; phylum Chordata; class Actinopteri; order Centrarchiformes; family Percichthyidae; genus Nannoperca; species Nannoperca australis. The sequence continues at coordinate 56,806 of JAVQJD010082181.1, read as the reverse complement.
GGTTAGAGCCAGAATGAATAACCCGAGTTTCATTTGTCTTTCTCATGACAGTGGAAGGATTACCAGGAACTAATTGGACAGATTAACTTGGATTTAGCTGCATCTCCTGTCAACCTTTTCCGTTTCCCCTCCTCCTATCCTCTCCCCTTTCCTTACCTCTTTTCTTCTCAGCTTTTCTTTAAGCTTCTTTCTCCTGCTTTATGGTCTTTTCTACTGTATATTTCTTGGCTCTTCCTAATGTTTCATGTTGAGGGACAGGTTTTTTTTGGGGGGGGGTTCCCCTTAGCGTACTTCTAATTCATTTAGTTTAATTTCCTTTCCTTTTGTTTTCCATTCTTTAATTCCAACCTCTGGATTCTGCTGATATGAAGCTTGCCGTCCTTGTTGTTATTGTTGGTGTTTATTGGTATTGTTGTTGTTTTCAAAGCTCCATCTGTGGAGAACAAAGCCTTTTAGTTCCAACATGAATCCAGCCGTTTGTCTGTGTCCCAGAGGAGGGGAAAGGGACAAGGCTGCCTCTGTGGTTTACCGTTGGACCTGGTCCTGCTTGACTTTGGCCACGTTCCAAACTAGTTATCGTCTCTCCCTGTTCCTCCTCTCTGCTTCTCTCTTTCCTCACTCATCTTTCTCTCCCATTTCTCTCTCTGTTCCCTCCATCAGTCCCTCTCTCCCTCCAGCCCCTGTTTCATTTTCCACACATTGCTTTGCTTTTGCACTCTTCTTTACTCATTTTCTGTGCTACTCTCTGTGCCCTCCTATCTGTCTTTCTTTCCTCCTACCTTGCTCACTACCATCTTTCACTACCTACAGTAAACAGACAGAGATAAGCAGCAGTGCATTATGGGAAAGGAGGGGAATGGGGTTTTGCAGGTTAGAAGTGCATGTGTGTGTTTGTGTGACAGGCAGATAGTCATATATTGTGTTTTAATTCCATGCTGAAGACCGTCTCACTGTGAAGCAGTGTTGGCATCAAGAGACCCCAAATCAATACAGTTTATTACACTGCCCTAACTGTGTGTGCGTGCGTGCGTGTGAGTGTGTGTGTGTGTGTGCAATCATCCTAATAGCAAGGTTTATGGTTAGGATCACAACTATTGATCTACTGGGAGACAGACAGAGAGGAAGAGACCAAGACAAGTGAGGAAGAAATGGAGGGAGAGACAGGCAGAGAAAGCAGGAGGTCTCTCTCCCACTCTATTTAAATGTCAACCACCAAGCAAAAATGAAATGCTCTGTCCCCTCTACTATTAACACACACACACACACACACACACACAGTTGAGCAATAATATTTGCTCAGCAGACAATTACCTGCCTGGGTGTCTTCACAACCTTCCTTCCTCTCTGTGTTTTTTACTTTCTTTCTCATTTTCTCTCATACGTCTGTACGTCTGTTTATTAGTGAGCTATTTACATCTAAATTACTTAACAAACCTCAACGTGTTTGTGTTTCGCTTACAGCTGTGTGTGTGTGTGTGTGTGTGTGCGTGCACGCTCGTGCATGAGTGAGTGAGTGTGTATGGGAGCTGTGCTTGCCCTTGGCAATGCATTCTTATGAGAAGTTTTACTGAGACACACACACACACACACATACACACCAACACACACACACACACACACACACACACACACACACCAACACATACACACACACACACACACACATAAACGCACACCTATACATGCTCTGCACAGATTTAATCTTGATCCTGTCCCAACCTGAAGTGCATGCGTGTGTGTTTGTGTGTTATTTGGGTAATAACTGAGTGTCCGTGCCTGTGAGTTCCGGTGCAAGTGAGTGACAGGCAGATAATGGGTTGTCAGAAGAAGCGACAAGTTTGTGTCCTTGTGTTGTCTCCTCTGAGAGAGGAAGACCCAGAGAAAAACAGGGAGCGAGACAAGGAGGGGTTGGGGAGAGACTTGCGTCTCTATTTAAGGTGAGCTGTTTTTATTAAAAAATCATGGAAGGACATAAGGAAGCAGGTGGGTTACAGCGGGACAGAGATCGAAGAGGAAGGAACATCAACAGGTGATAGAATGACTATCGAATGAAGACTCGTCAGTTTTGACAAGAAGGAATAAACAAAATGTTTAATTATATTAGCTCTGCTTGCCCAGTAATGCATTCCACTTTTGTCTGGGGACGTCTAGAGTTAATCAAGGCGTATTTGCTGTATTGATCCTAATCAAACTGATTATTTTTGCATGATAACCTGTTGCACTCTCAGCTGTCAAAAATATCAAATCATCTAGTGTAAAAAGCTCTTTACTAGATAGATAGGTAGATAGATAGATAGGTAGATAGGTAGATAGGTAGGTAGGTAGGTAGGTAGATAGATAGATAGATAGATAGATAGGTAGCTGAGCAGCCACAGCAGCTTGAGAATAGCTGTTCTATGTGAGGTGGTCCACCCTTTCTGTTGAATGGCTGTGAAAGCACAAGTGGGTAAACATTCATGAGAATATAGTGCCTGAAATATAGTGGACTGATAAGAGCAGGCAGAAAGCTTTGAGTTTGCGGTCTTGCCTTTGAATGTGTGAGTGTGTATGTGTGTCTGTGTGGAGGTGGGTGAGGTCTGGGGGGTTATTGATCCAGTTAAATGAGCCAGTTAAAGTAATTAAAGCCCTGTGAAGGCAGGAGAGAAGGGAGATTATATTGACAATAACAGTTACACATAAAAGATGGAAACCAAAGACGTGCCTTGCAGAAGTTATTGCATTTGAGAGATGGTTGAATGGCAGTGAGGAGCAGAAATAGTTCGTAAAACCCTCTTGTTTTATCTTGGGAGAAAATTATGACTCAGCACTCTTGCTAATTTTTTGGCAACACAAAGAACATTTGCCTCTTACACCCACAGTGCACCAGCATTGTAAACCTAAGAAACTTTGAAATTCACAAAGGTTTTTTCACATGTTACTAAGTTATGTTAAGTTATCAAGGAATGGTGATTTCTTTTCAAATTGTAATGACTCATTCATGATGAGAATGCTACACCCTTACAGGGCATATGGCAATAATCTGTTGGGTTATTAATGAAAACTCACGATAGTTGAGTCAGAAATCTACTCCTCACTGTTTCCGTTTTCCCCTGTGCTCTCCCCTGTTTCTCCGCAGAACCTATGAGGACGCCTAAGAGGCTAAAGATTGCTGAGACCAGGTCTCGTCTGATAGCGGTGGACTGGGAATCGTTGGGTTACAACATCACTCGCTGTCACACCTTTAACGTCACCATCTGCTACCATTATATGACAACAACCAACAACCGCAGCAAAGCCGACTGCCTGGACATGGACCCCAAAGGTAATACTCATTTTAACTATTAATACAGGCTTTGAAACCATTCCGGGTATGCTTTTAAAATCATACTCTTAAAGTAAATAGATTACCAATACAAATGAAAGTGACAACACCTCACGTAAGTGCTGAAATACTGGGTAATAAGAAGATACTTAACATTGAGCAGTCCATTGGGAGATAAGCTAATGTCTGCAGCGTTAGCATGTGAATACGTTTTTTTCTGGGATGTTGATTCTCTGTGGGATTAGCAGTAGTATGAAATAGTTAACAGGAACATGAATTGTTAGTTGCAACCCTAAACGGATAAGAAAGTGCTTTACATTATTGTTTTACAATACAGTTATGTTTTTGTTTCTTCTTAGCACCACGCCACCTGGTGGGAAATCTGCCACCCTACACCAACGTCAGTCTGAAGATGATTCTGACCAATCCAGAGGGGCGGAAAGAGAGCGACGAGACCATCATACAAACTGATGAAGATGGTACGATACACAAAGCACACTTTAAAAACAAAACAAAAACGTTTTTTTATCGTTTGTATGTTAGCTTTGGAAATGAGGGTTCAAGTAGAAAAGGAAAATTCTTGATGATGGTACTTTGACAATTAAAGTGACACAACCGTTGCTGTTGGGAAGGGGAACAAAGTCCAAAATTTCATTTGGAGACAGAATGTTACTGTTAATCTTATTAGCATTGTATTAATTTAGTTTGTTTGTTTGTGTGTGTGTTTACAGTTCCAGGCGCAGTTCCCAGTCAGTCACTAAGAGCCACTCCATTTGAAGACAGAATCCTTCTTTACTGGAAGGAACCGGCTGAACCCAATGGAGTCATCATCCAGTATGAGGTACTATTAGCTGAAGCAGTAGGAACAGTTAACAATATGCTCAGTGGGAAAAATACATAAACCAGGATTCTGTCTCTCTGCCCGTCCTCAGATCAGCTACAGTGGTGTGCGTTCGTTTGACCCTTCGGTGCCTCTCCAGCGGCCTGGACTCACGGTGTCTCTGCCCTCGAACGCCACCCATCACCTGTTTTCCCAGCTCCACCCAGGTGTCACATACCAGCTCTCTATTCGTGCATCCACCTCCAAAGGGTTTGGTCCTGCAACCACGCTCAACGTGACAACTAATATATCAGGTAAGTTTTAATGTTTTAGTGTCCACATTTATTTTTGAAATGTTTTAGATGATGCATGGACACTAATACAGACTCATGCTATTTCTTCAGCTCCAACAATAGACGAGTACGATGGATCAGAGGCCTTCCTGAATGAAACTGCAACAACCATTACTGTCCTGCTCAAACCTGCCCAGGCCAAGGGAGCACCTATAAGGTACAGTATACAGCACATACCCAAACCCAGGCTTTTTTTTTTTTTTTACACCAACTTGTATTTGGTTCGAGATCATATTTCTTACTTTTATATTATACATGCTACATACATCTCTTTCTTATTGTAAAGCAATGGTTAAGCCAAATAAACAAAAAACATACATTTGTTCTCCTTGCTAGTATTTTTATGAACCACATAGTGGTCAAGCTTGAGCATGTACATTACAGCACAACCTATTTCTAAAATTACACTTCAGAAATATTTTATTCATTATGAGTGTTGTCTTCTCGTCTACAGTGCATATCAGATTGTAGTTGAGGAAGTGAATCCGCAGCGGACTCGTCGTCAAGCTTCCTCTGACTGTTATGAGGTGATTATTAATCTGTTCTACATACTCTTACAAAGCCATGCCTTTACAACCTAATATCTATCTAGTATACATGTATTTGTTTGCTAACAAATTATGAAGAGTTTCATTCCAAAAGAGATTTATTTTATAATATATATCCACCATTTGACTCTTTTGACTATTTGGATCCCAACTTTTATAAAGCAGACCTTTTACGTACGTGGTATTTTTAAGCCCAATGTATAGACATATTATTATGTAAATATATCCTCTTTCGCAGGTCCCAGTTTCCTACCACAGTGCATCTAGCGGTGGATCTCCATATTATTATGCCGCCCAGCTGTCCCCCAGCAATCTGCCTGAGCCGCTTCCCTTCACTGTGGGAGACAACAAGACATATCAGGCAAGTCTTTTTATCCGAGCAACGTATTCTTTACGTAGTGCAGCAAAAATGTCAAGTGAAAAAGAAAATCAAATATAAGTCAGAATAAACTCTGCAATATACTCACAGGAAAAAGGTAGCACACAAGGGGATTATGTTTGACTTAACTTGGGTTGTTATGATAAACTGTAATACAAGGTGATTTATTCTTAACCATGGTTAAGTTACAGCCAAGTATACTAAAGAGCCCACAAAGAACACATGCAGCTTGTCCACCAAAGCTGCAAAATCCAAATGTTCAGGTGAATCAGGATCCTGGTCTACATTAGAATCTGGCACATTTATCATGTGCTATATGCATGTGCCAGAATTTCTTAATTTAAACAAGTGCAGACGTTCATGAGAAAATTTGCATTTAGCTAACAGACATGAGAGTGGTATTGACCTTCTCATCCAGGTCTTGGCATGTTTTTGAGATATCCTGCTAACAAACAAACAAAGAGACAAACCATTAAGGTAGAAAACACATCCTCCTTAGCAGAGGTGATCGGTAAAAGTAGCTGAAATTCTGCGTACATTCAGTACATTCCTGTAACATTGATGACCACTTCCTTTTAATGCACAGGGTTTCTGGAATCCTCCACTGGCTCCAAGGAAGAACTACAACATCTACCTTCAAGCTGTTAGCAGCACAGAGAGGGTAAATAAATATTTATGCATGCAGTTATGCATGCACAAGAAATGCTAAATACACAGAGAACTTACAGCTCTCACCTGCTAGCTGCTATGAGTAAATATACCACATATACAATGTCCACATTCAAAGAGACACACTAATTACATTTTAAACAAAACTTATAGCACGTATTACTGAAAACTACAAAATATCTGCAGGCAACCTTATACTATAAATTCATATGTACATTATTTTATATAAAAAGTCACATTCTCTTGATTAATGCTATATTGTGTTCTGTGTGTGTGTTTTCTTCAGGAAACTAAGACACAGTGTCTGAGGCTGGCTACTAAAGGTAGGAACACACTGTCACTGTTGATGCCACTTATTACGTTCAGATGCAACTCAATGTTTCCAGAGTTTGGCCACTGAGAAAAAAAACAATTTAGAATAATTCTTGGGATATCACCAATGATAGTACAGATACTATATTTATGTGTTTATGTGTCTGGTCAAATACGATTATCTTCTGTTGTTAAGTTGCTTACCGTCCCTTAATGATTGTTGTTAATCTGATGTTTATTATGTGTCCTGCTCTTGTTATGTTATAATTGACGTGTTGATCTTTTGATATTATATTATGAGCATTAATGGAGGATAATATAATGTTTTGCATGTTAGAGAGAGAAAACATATTCATGTTCTGTGTATGTGCACACAGTCTAAATGTCACGTTTTTACTAGCAGCCATATGTTGATAGATTATCAGACTGGTCTGTGGAGTTAATCCCTGGACAGCTCCACACAAGTACACACACACACACACACTGTTTTCAGAAAAGATTTTAAGAAATGCGGCTGATGGATCAGAGTTTAGCTGTGTGGACTAAGAACAAGGATAAACACAGAAAAACATTGAAATGTTTTCTATGAAATTGACAACCCTGGTGGCTGGTGGCTGGTAGCGTTGAGCTTCAAAGAACAGTGAGGACATTTAAGTGTTTATTTTGCTAGTAACGTAAACCTAGAAGGCAAGCAGAGGTGAAAAGGTGGATGAAAATAGAATATGCCCACTTTTGCACTAAAACTACAACTGCATTCTGGTTATTTTCAGCCAGGGTTCTATTTTCCTTGTTTTTTATTTATGCTTTAGGCGTGGCATGGTGGTAACGTTGGTTTTGACAAACAACAGTCAGCTGATAAACACAGCAAACTGTCACATTTGAGGAGCTGGAACCAGTCAATGTCAAAATAGTCAAACTTCAGTCAAAAGTCATTGACAGACAGCCGTTAGTGATGAACAAATTAGCTAAGATATTTGTAGCTTTTTGAAAAGTTGATTGTATTAATCTTACTGTAAGCATTTTATTTTAATATAATAAATAAAATAACTAATATAGAAGGGTCATGTCATATTTAAAAATAACTTGTGGTGAACACAGCATCACAATATCTTAGTCCTACTGCAGTATAGCTGTTAGTGTGGTTTTAAAAAAATAAAAAAACAAGCTATTATCTCTTTCTGCACTCAACTGATGGTCTTTGCTTTGACCTTCTAGAGACGAAGGATCGTAAAACTAGACAGTAAAAGTGACATCATTTTCAGCTCAATCAGCCACAGTGATTGTAGAATTCATCATTATGGCTGATTAAGTTGTGTATTTTTATAACGCCCCATCTGTAAACTAGCTCCGGCAATAAATCAGCATCAGGTTTATTGTCAAGTAGGTTTTCACATACAAGGAATTTACCCTAGTATTTAGGTGCATAACAATAAACATAATAAAAAAGTATTGTAAAAGTCAAGAAGCATAAATATAAAAAGGAACAATAAAAAAAATTATAAAAAAGATTATAAAAATATGTACACTAAATCTGTTTTTAAAACGAAATGAAATGTGCAAAATATCGACGAAGGAATATGCAAAAGTTCATAGTATGGAGTATAAACAGAGGTAATAATCTCAAAGATGTGCATTAATGTAACGCGTTGAGACAGGTGTGGAGACTTTAGGTTCATATAACAGCAATCCACATAAATACTGTGCTATGTGGCATTGTTCCATGCTATGTGTACTTGTCCCTATGAAATGAAACAATACAGAGATTAAAATAAGTTGAAAAGAACTGGAATTATAAATATATAAATACATTGAGACACTTTTTAGTTGATAGAAGTTCTCTTTAGGTCATGGAATTCAATGTGACCAACACACGAAAGCCACTAGGCTCATGTGAAATTGATCCCGTGGGAAAGCTCAGAGGTGTGGTTGAAACCCTCCACTGCCTGTAAGGTGTCATGTTTCCACTATAAAATAAGTGAAAATGTGGGAAGGTACTGTGTTTCCAGTGTCATCATATTTCAACAATAGCTGGTGCTTTTTGTTACTAGAACAGGTGGTTATTCGCCAAAGGCTGCTGGAAGGAGATGACGCTCTGTCATTGTAGCCTGAGGAGGTCTGAGCGAAACTGAAAGGCTTATTTGAGTTTTTTTTAATAAGACAGGAAGACCCACTAATGGACAGAAAGGTCAGACAGCCGTCCATTCCTTTCTCTCTTTCTCCGTCCCTCTGCATGTGTGTGTGCACTCAACCGTGCATCGGGGAGGGAGGATTAAGTGATGGTGGTCCTATTAGGTCATCTGGGCTATTTTGTATTGTCATTGCTGCCTCGGGGTGTTTTGTGTGTGTTTGTGCGGGTAAGTCGTGAGTGTTAGTGTACTGACCTGGATCATTTTTACTGAAATTAAGAGTCGACATTATGAGGTCAGACTCAGAAGCTTTTAAAGATTGTTTTTCTTTTTTGTTGCATTATATTTTGATACTCCTGGTTATTGGTCACTGGGAGGAAAAACAGTAGGCGAAACTAGTTATTGTGGCGTAGATTTGTGCCATTATTCAAAAAATCATGAGGACATTTTCATAGTCAAAAATGCAAAATGATTTGGAGTGACTATTTAACATAAAACAATAAACGGATGGTTGGTAAATACTTAAGACACATTTGACCTAGAATTAACAACAGCCTACACATACTGGATTTTTTAGGCTGATACCGATATCAATGATTATAATTTATAAACTCATTAAAAAATACAAGGAATCCCTTTCATTATTTGTTTTTAAGAATTTATGAATGGTGGACAAATTAAAACTAAATTTACCTAATTTATTTACTACAGTTTTTATTTTACTTATCAATCCACATATAATTCAATATTTCTGCAATTAGTTAAGAGTGGCAGATATATCGGTCTAACTCTATAAGTAACAACACATATCCAACATCTACCTCATCAGTGGCAGGTAGGTTACAGGTAGGTTCTGCTGTGACTTGCATCCAAGGTGTATCACTTGTGAATGTTAAATACTTGCTAATCACAAATTATGCTATTATTTTACTAATAATCTTACATTCATATTGAGTATTTTCCCAGTTCCATGAAGAGTGTCTTTTGGTATAAAGAATCCTTAAAGATTAAGACATGCACCCATGGAAAGACCCAAATCAACATGTGTAATTAAAGCCTGATAGACCTCCACTAATGTGCAAGAGATGTGCCACAATGTTACACTGGGTGACATGTTGCTTCACTACCATGAAGACGGGCATTGTAATTTGTTTTGAGTTGATCCCGTGTGCACTGTTCTGCTTCGAAAATACTCCATAACCCTAAATGTGTATTAATCCACAGCTGAAAATAGACCCCAAGAAATGAACTTTTTAGTCCTGTTGTAGTGACTACAGCGCCCGGCTGTTTTAGGAAATTATTAAGCTTTTGACAAAATTGAAACTATATTTGTGATGCTAGTTTTTAAAGATTTACTCCCAGTCTCAAGGTTTAGATTTGCAGACAATAGCGCCCAATTTATCCTTTCAAAGCAAGATTTTGGCTGACACATCACTCATGCTTCATCCGTCAATCTGAGTCCTGTGTTTTAGTGTAATATTGTTATATAATGACATGGGGCTGGATGGGGGCATTTCAAAGATTTCAGCAGCAGAAACATTTCATAAAAAATATGTTAAGGTCACAAATATTGATGGAGATAAAGAGAGAGAGAGAGGGAGATTATGTTTATCTTGTTGATATTTAGCATTAGAAGTGGATTATTGTTTGATAGATGTGTTGCATTATATTGGGTTTTGTGCATATGCCTCTGTGTTGGATTATTTGGATTATCATAATGCATGATAATGTTCTTACGTTACAGTACGAACTATTCTGGCGTTAAGGGATCAGATCACTAAGCTTAGGAGCATGAAAACAGATGCTCGCTCTCCTTCTGTTGACATTCTGTCCATGATCAACAGGGTTCAATCTCCACTGCAGCGCGCAGTGAGCCTGAAACATCATTTTTGAATTATATTCCAAACAGACAAAACCAGGGAGTTCAGACAAGTCTCTGAAGTCATCAGGAACAGAAATGCGTTTGAGTTCAAGTAATGTACGGTGACATTGGTGCAGAAACCTTGTACAGCTACACTCAAATTGCATTTCAAAAGCATTTTCCAACGAGAGCATGATGCCAAGGATAACCTGAAATATACTGAAAAGAGCATTTCTTTATTTGTGAATATGCAGTCAATGTCTGTTCTTTTTGTCATGTTTTCTTTAGTGTGGTAGGATTAGTGAGTGTGCAGAGAGTTCAGTGGTTCAGTACACTTACCATCAGGTAAAACAACTAAATGAATGAGAAGCTGAACATTGAATCAGCTCCTGAGGACAATACAGGACCAGGATAAACATTGTCAGCTTCCACTAATGCTCTGTTGCTGCCTTTTCACAGGATTTTACCTTTAAAGTGTACAAGAAAATTATATTTTTTTAATTAACGGGCAATTTAAGTTCGTTGGTCGACCACTTTGGTCCAAACTACTGGATGAATTCGTACAGTTATTCATGTTTCCCAGAGGGTGACTTCAGGGACGCCCTGACTTTACATCTAGCGCCACCAGCAGGTCAAATGTTTCCAATATACAAATACCTGGACTGCAAATTCCATTTTATCTTAGCTGTACTTGTGGTAATTAGCAAATGTTAAAAGTAATAATCCTGCAATATCCTGATGGCGAACATGGTCAACGTTATACCTGCTTAACATGCAGTTGTCATTTGCCATTGTGAGCAGGCTAGCATTCTGATGCTAGCATTTAGCTCAAAGTTCTGCCTCACAGAGTAGCTAGCATGGCTGTGGACACTTGGAGTCTATAGAGGCTTGTTTCTTTGTTGTATTGCCAAAGCTATACCGGCTTTGTGCCAAGATGTCAACTATAAAACACATACTCTAAAGTGTTCAGATATGAGCTGTTCAGATATGAGCTGTTCAGTAGAAGCGACTCTTGTGGGTAGAAGCTTTTGTTCCTTATTACATAGCAATCATATTAATGAAGAATTTGCTGTTTAAGAGCCAAATAGGCTTCTCAAACAAAATGTTTGGCTATATTTGCATCAGGAATGAGGAGTAACCGAGGCATTTGTGTTGGCAGATGTCTAACTTTGCTTTACAAGGAATATTTAGAGTTGTGATATTTACCTGATCTTTAGCAGAGGGATGATTACACCTTCGTATTTAAATGGCTCATCAGGATTTGCTTCCTTATCACACTCACCACTTCCCTGATGTGAGGGCATTTTGTAAAGACAGCTTGAAAGAAAGCAAACACAATTCCTGAGGCTTTGCCAGCCTTAGGTGACACAGGGTTGCGTAAATACTTCAAACTAGTGCCAGGATTGTATTACTTGTGTAACAGGCTTATAGTCCGTGCAAGAGAGCAACATTTCAGACATTTGGAGAAGGTCTACACCGCTGAAGATTCAGGGTTTGTGGAAAGTTTAACTGACTGGTGGGTTTGGTTCTTTAGTTTGACTAGTAACAGAGGCTAGATATAGATTTTTTACAAAAATTACTTTACCTGTATTGACACTTAGAAACATTTTGCTTGTCAATTAAAAGACATCTACATTTTATACATCTTTATTAAACATAACACTAAGCAAGCTCAAGCTCGCAAATCTTTTGGTACTTTAAAGAATGACATCACAGACCTTACAGTGTTTCTTTTCCTCAATTCTACTGACTATCAAACGATGACTTCATAAGCTTAGTACAAATTAAATTTTTTTTTTTTTTTTAAATAATCTAATTTTCACATCCTTCTTTTTGGATGTGTATACCTTTCTAGAAGTTTCTATTTTTCACTTGTCTCCCAAAGATTCTGAAATGTCTGTTTAATGTCATTCAGCAGCTTTTCACTGATGTGTGCTTTCTTAATTAAACAGAAGATAACCTTTATTTTAGTAATAAGTTAATGGGTTTGGTATTTTTAGTGGTGGTTCTCACTTTGCATCTTCTAAATACACAAATGTTTTACAAATGGGCATGTAAAATTACCTTTTTTATGATTTTAATAATTTAATCCACTTCTAAAACTACAAAAGAATAAATAATGATTGTAGTTTTCTGATATTATGTTAGGGCCACGTTATTTATGATGTTTTATTGTCATTACATTAAAGGTGCTACAGAGGAGCCAGAAGTCATCCCTGACCCCGCTAAACAGACAGATCGGGTGGTGAAGATCGCTGGGATCAGTGCTGGTGTTCTCGTCTTTATACTGCTGGTGCTGGTAGCCATCCTATTGGTCAAGAAGAGGTGAGTGACAGCCCCTAACCACGCCCACTAAAACAGCTTTAACGAAGAGTTTCATGAAGAGTGCAAATACTACATGAACAACAATACTTCACCAACACACGTGCAGATGCAAGAACACACAGACACAAATATGCACCTGAATCCATTATCTTGTTGTGTGTTGGTCCAGCATTTGCTGTAGAAACACTGTCTTCCATCCATCCACCATACACGTTGATCTCCCTTCAGAACCAGCTTGATCACTTCTGGAAGTTTCTTCTGTTTTTAAGGCAATAAATAGCTGAAGCCTTGTTTTTCTGAAATCCATGCAAAAAATAGGGTATTTCCAAAATTAGAAACTCCTGCCTCACAGTTATGTGATTTAGTGAAAGAAAGATCTGAGGCTATATTTGTTTTTTTTTCTTGTGCAATTCAGCTGTTGATTTAAACTAGACATAACAACCACTCAGAACAGCTGACCAAACTGAGAGCAAGATAGAGAAAAGATCTTTAAGCGGAAGATAATAAGAATAATAATCTATATATAATATGTAACATAACATATTACAACATAACAATATGTAATGAAAACTTAACAGGTGGCATTGTAGCCATAAAGGGAGGCCAAAAAAGGATATTTTGACAAAGTTAATTGAGAAAAAAGCTAAATATGTGAGGGGTGGTTGGGTGGAGTTGGGGTTAGAGGTGTTCACAAAAAAGTGCACCACCGCGCCTCTGGAGCACACAAATTGCTCTATGCACTTTATTTGTGTAGGTTCACTCTTTAAAGACTTAAAGAGCAACAGTTTTTTACAGGTATGATTAAGGTTTTTCTGGAAAAAAGGAGAAACTGAAAATGTGAACATAGAGACTGAGAGAATGGTATTTCAAAATCAGTGTGTCTCTATATCTCATCCCTCACTTCTACAAAAGCATTGAGTAGAGTAGAGAGTTCCTCCTGGTGTCACTTTAACGTTTTGGCCTGTGATGTGTTAGTTTGATGAAGGGCTCCACCATGTGGTGGCTAAACACAACTACAACATGAGAATGCAGCTGAATCATCAAGTCTTTTTTGCAATTGATCAACAGTGTTTAACAGTAGTGAGAAGATGACTCATATATGTCTGTGACATTTCCTATAAACCCGGTAGTCTCATGCTATTGTCCTATTTCTGTAATACGTTAGGATGACTACTGTATGTTGAAACACCAAAAGTAGTTTTGCTTCACTATAAGTAATTTACCTTCCCGTGCTCTACATCCACTTCCAATGAAACATAGGATTTATTAACATGACAGCATCATTATTCATGAACCACTAAAGTAATTAGCATTGCTGTAGCATTACAGTGCCATATTTGAAGTTCTATCAGTAGAATATGAGCATAATCAGATGCCACATAATCACAATTATAGATGGGGTATCCTCATTTTCTTCCAGCTATGATAAGGCAAGTTCACAGTTGCTTAATTGAATTGTGAGATATAATATCATCAAAAGTCTATGACGCCGCTACAAGAGTCATCGTCATGCTTTAAACCCCCCTGCCCCAAGTCTAGACAGTTGTTGTTTTGCATGTAACCTGCTCGCTATTCATCTAATTCCAGAGTAACTGTGAGGTTACATGAGGCTGAATTATGTCTTTGTAGCTTTCAGGGCGTGTGTGTGCGTATGCATGCAGGCACATTTATAAGTCATATACACAAGTGTATGTGTGTAATAATTAAAAATGTTGTTCTTCCTGTGACCTTTCAATTAAAATCTGGTGTTCAGGGAACCTGAGTGCCTCATTAAAAAGAGAATAATTAGGGAGTTTATTTGCATATTCAGGGGAGATACATTAATGTCAAGTGCTTCATATCACATCTTTTCTTATTAAATAAAAAAGTATCAACATGAATAGCTTGGTTTGACCAGCATGTATCCTGAACGCATTACAAGAAATTTAATTATCAGCGACTTAAGAAAATTGTTCTTTCAGGAGATACAGATCTCCTCTGAACACAAGTATTGCGTCTTGCCAGAGGCTTTATAGAGCTGCCAGACCAGAGTCTCTCAATTACACCCAGTCATGATCTCACTCAGCAAATCAAAAACCCTTAAAGACAATAAATTACAGTGAGTAATGAACTCTCGTCACTGGAAAATGTTGCTCTTCCAGCCTTTGACCTTCGTGTTTCAATTCTAATGCTCTGAATGAATTCATGTGATCCAGCATTCGTGCTGCCGCTTTGGTGTCAAAGCGTAATTGAGAATGATTTCTGTAGGACTTATAGCTTAAAGTGTAGGGTAGATATATTCTACATATCCTATTTATTGAAGAAGCAGTTACTATTGTTTTCACGCAGTGGCCTGATTACTGTAACATTTGTTACTGATCTCTGTTTGTCCCTTGAGGATTTTAGGCCTTTTGATGATAGAAAATTGGTCCAAAATGAAAGATAATGCACTTTTTAGAGGCAAGCGTTGTTTATGACTCTGTAATCGCATACATAGCCTGCAGGAACTAAATTCAGTGTCTGTTGTTGTTTTGAACTGTAACCAGCTTGAGCTGCATTCATGCATTTGGGTGATAGACGAGAGCACTAGATCAGTAAGCGTTCAAGGGGCTGCCCCAGGATGACAGTAACAGATCATGTTAAAATGTTACATTTAGGTTGATTTCTGAGAGGTTGAAAATACAAAGTACCAATTAAATACAATGCAAAGAAGAATTATGTTTAAGTATGTTTCTGGGTATACTCTTGGTGTGGTGTTTTTGTTTTTTTAGTAAAGTTTTTGTTTGATTTACGAGAATATATGAGAGTGTGCAGCAACCAACATTGATCAACTCATGACAGCAGATTCTGGTTGAGAAAAGGTATTAGCATATCTCTGCATGGGATGTAAAATTGCCTTTGAGCTACTTACAGTGACTCCTAAGAACTAAGTTTCAATTCTAATTTCATGTTTGTTTTTAACTATGACATTTTTTGTGAAAAGAAGTGTTCATTCTGACATTTTTAGAATAATTGTAACTTAACTGTGACTTTAGGTCACTCTCATGAGTTATGTATATGTTATGTTATGTTATGTTATGTTTAGTAGTTTTCCATGAAGGTTTCTGGGGAGATCAATCTTCATTGTCATTGAACCTTTACAACTTTGAACAATACTGCATCTTTAAAATGGTGGGACATGATGACATTGCAATGACATCATGCTTGCTTTAAAGGAAGCGAGCTGCATGGTGTTACAGCTCACATAGCTTTGTATTAGTTTGGACAAATTGTTTACCATCCAAGTGAAGGTATAAGTAAAGGTGATTGGCTGATTAGGGCTAAATATCTCCAATCAGGGCCGTCCAGTTACAGTAAATGCAGCATAAAAATATACATTTTAATGACACTTCCAGAAGCAAAGAAGATAAAAACAACATGTTAATAGTTAAATATTGATAGTTCAGTGTTATTTTAGTTATATTATAAGTCTCTTAGCTTGTTTAGCTTTAAAACTTTTTTAAAGAAATAAGGCCCATAGTTACCGTTACAACCCCTTGCATGACCCTCAAGTTGTAGCAATCAAAAGGTGTTTTCTTCTGTTTCTGTTGTTGCTGGTTGGGACAGGACAGTATTGTCCTAATTTGCATATTCATGACCCTTGTGTCTCACTCTTTGCTTTCTGATTGGCTCACAACCCCAGGAGGACCTACTATTCATACTCTTATTACCTGTAAGTAAACAACCAATCAACAATCAGCTCACCCGGCTGCTGTTATCTTATTGGGCGAATTATTAGTGGCTAGTTGTTGTTATTTTTAAAGATGCAGTATACTTTTTTCAAGACAAAACACATTTTCAGCTCTGACCAACCAGCCAAAGCCATCCTCATTGACGCCTTGCCAGGGTGGGGGTCAGTTCACTTTCATGTCAGTCAGGTCACGACCTTAGTAAATTCCTTTTTTTCAACCATTTATATAAAAATATTGAAATCCCAAGATACTGAAAAAAAAAAAATGTAACAAGATAATCTTGATTGTTTCTTGTCTAAAGATAACAAGAAAGAAAGAAATGCTAAACTATGTGTCAGCTTCTATTAAAGGGACTGAACTGACTGTGAGTTGACCTCAGCCGTGGTGTCCTCTACATGCTCCAAAGTTGCTTTTAACCAGAACAAAGCAGGCCGAAGTGGGACGACACAGGCCTAAGCGTGTTATTTGAAAAAAGAATGCTGCACTTGTGACTTGTAGCTCTTTGTGTGCATGTAGTCATGTGATCATCCATCCGCCCATCAAGTCACAGGTATCATGGTATCTCTGCTACACATGCTCAGTGTCTCTTTCCTGGTGCCCGTCCTGAAACAGGCAGCTTCCTGTTTGGAGCACATGGCTCTGATTTTGGGTAGTTCTTGGTGGAGGGTTTTTTGTGTTGTGGGTTTTCCCTTCTCTACTGTGTCTCTTATTGTCTCTCACCGGCTGTGACCAAAATGGATCCCTAATCACTTCCTTTAAAAAGAGGTGAAGACTATTTAGCAGTAACCAACGCACAGATTAATAGGGACATGTATTCATCACCAGCATTCACCAGACACATTAATCATTTATTTATTTATTAATAATCTTTAAAACAGGACCGTTACAGATCAATCATAGGTGTAAACCAATATGTTACCAGTTATGGATAGATAGGTAATTTGATTAGATGAGATGGTAAGAAAGATGGGATTGTTCAAAACATTTTCAAGCTACTTTTCACAACTTTAGCACAAATTCTCTGTTAACCAGGAAGTAGCAGTTTTCCTGGAAGTTCGAGAGTAATGCAAAGGCAGTTTGGCATCTGTTCAAAAAATGTTACAACCAATAACACACTCACAAACACCCACACAAACTGCTACACCTGGTCAAAAGTTAAATCAGTGTTCCTGGTGAGTGTGTGTGTGTGTGTGTGTGTGTGTGTGTGTATATATTATGTGTATGTGGTCTTAGAGGTGGAGTTGGTGTATTTTGAGGCCAATAGGTAAAACATGCAATAAATCACAGCATGCCTTCTGTCCGTTTACTGGGAAGAAGTCAGAGCCGTACATTGTATCAGTTATGCAACAATCAAAAACACGATACATGTTTGTTCACCAGCACAGATGTTGTCCTAACTGATGTACATCTATGGCTCTGGGTACAAAATATGTTCTTGCATGCTCTGTCATGCTCAAAGTATTAAACCCTCTGCAGTTATTGTTCCTGGGATTTCATGGATTGCACACACGGAGAGAATTAAATCTAAAAAGGATACCTTGATTTCAAACTGTTGTTTTTCTTCGACAGGCATCAGTCTCATGATAAAGAAAGGTTTCTGTTGCCTGAAAAAAAAAGGCAATACCACATTTAATTACGCAATATAACATCAGCCTGTGAAGAAAAATAGGAGATTAAAATTGAAAATCAGGCATCTCTAAAATGTATCTTTGCTAGAAAGAGTATTTCTCATAATTCTGGAGTGACTATTTGTGCAATGACCTCAAGTCCTACTACTCATACGGTATGATGATAGCTGTGGTACTTTGGTCGGTAAATGGTTTTCTATAGATCATAAGTCATTCCCTTGCTGTTGTTTTAATGGGATTTTTCCTATCTTTGCTGTCGGATGAAAACCAAATATTTAATACTTTGTTGATGTTTTTCTTTCTTTTTCTTTTCGCTTTATTGAAAGCATACATTCTGATAATGCGGAAAGCTCATGAAATTACATTTTCAGTTGAGATTAAAAGTAGTTTTTCAAAGGTTTTCATCTGACAGCTCTTCTATGGTGCCGAGGTTGATAACAGGTTTTCCCTTTGCTACTTGTAGGTCATAAGTCATTTCCCCTGGTCTGTATTAGATACTGCTTTCCCTCTGCTCCTATAGCTGAGCCTGTTACATGCTTCCATTTACAAACAAGCCTTTCCTCTACCTCCCTTGCCTGAGCTCTCCTTCTTCCCTCCTTTCTTTCTCTCTTCTCCTCAACTTTCTTCCTTTCCCCCTCTCTCTTCCTTGTTGGATCTAAACTCTGCATCTTGAATAAGCAGCCTGCAGCCCCCAGCCGTGCTGCTATTGCCAATAAAAAGACATGACACCACCTACTTCATACAAAATCATACTATACTTTAAAATGTGAAACTATTCCTTACAAGGCGGTGGTCTGCAGGCTAGCTGATTTTTGTGTATTTATTTACAAGATGCCTTACTGTGTCTATCTTTGCCCCTGACAGGAAACTGGCTAAAAAACGTAAAGACGCCATCGGAACGACGCGGCAGGAAATGACTCACATGGTGAATGCCATGGATCGCAGCTACGCCGACCAGAGCACTCTGCATGGAGAAGATCCCATGGCTGTGACATTCATGGACTCTCACAACTACAACAACAGATGTGGGTTCATAAACAAGACCATTATTATTATCATTTAAACCATGAACAGCAGTAGCATCCATGGACTAGCTTCAAAACACAGAAATCTTTTTACTTATTGGAATATAATAATCTGTTTTATCCTTTTTCATTCTAACAAATCTACGTATTTCTTGTTTTCTGTCTTCACTGATGAGACTTAAATTTTATGATTGTAATGTTGCACGTTTTTTTCCATCACCAGCCAGGTTAAAGTTCACGAACTCTGAACATTTAAATGCGGAAACTAGAATTAATTTTCATTATTGATTAATCTCGATTATATGTTTGGTTAATCATTTGGTCTCTAAAATGTCCAGAAATTGTGAAAAATGTCCATCACTGTTCCCTAGAGTCTAAAGTGACCTATTCTGTCCAACCAACAGTCCTAAACCCAAACATATTCACTTTACAGTGATATAAAACAGAGACAAGCAGCAAACCTTCATAACGGAGAAGCAGGAACTAGGTTATGTTTGGTATTTTTTGCCTGGAGAATGATTGAAACGATCAATTGAGGATCAGAATAGTAATATTATAGTAATGTAATGTTCCTGCATAATCACTCAGCTGTAGAAATAACAACTCAAGAATCAGTTTTACAGTTTGAAAACTGGAAACAAAGACAGGATGTAGAAAGGGTACATGTCTGATCACCTGTTGTAAGGAAATTAATTTAAATAATCTCAAGTCCCAGGTGAAGTGCTTCACGGCTGTACCAGATTACACCGAGCAAAGCAAAAACTGTGGAATTGTTTTGCCAAGATAGATCTTGTTATGTGTAGTTCATGACTGGAGACTGTGTGGTCCATCTGTAGCCATACACAGCTCCTCTGCTTTTGTTTTGTGAGCGTTTTAAATTTTCCTGACGCTCACAGCTCACTTTGAGGTCGTCTTCTATGTTGAAGTAACTAATATTTAGAACATTTCCTCACCGTGTTTCCTCCTACAGTGCCCAACGACCCTCTGGTTCCGACTGCTGTGCTAGGTGAGGCTTCTGGCATGGTTGGATGTGTCACATTTACCACCAGTTCCCTTTATTGATCACCCATCATCATCTCAGAGCCCCCGTGCTTGTAGTCCCGTTGTATGTCTCTCTGCGTCATTACGTAGGCCCCAGTCGTGTGTCCAAATGCCCAAATAAGATGTCCGACATGGTCAAAGTTTCCATTACATCCTGCAGTGTTATGTACTTTGACCTCTGTCATGTACTGTATGTTTGTGTGGGTGGATTGTTTGGCTTTATTGAAGTGTTGGTACCACAGTGTTGTTTCTTATCTACATTTTTGAAGTGTCAGGTGACAAACAAATATTTCTACTATTACCACCCATAACTTCAACAAGCCACAAATTGAAAACAACAGCATTTAAGAGAAATGCACCAAAAGTACAAAATAAGTGTTTGGACTTGGTTCAAAGACAAACTAAAGATGTTTATTGGATTAAAATATATGAGGATAGCAAAGATGTGTGTTCATCTTTTATCTTCTTTTTTTTTTTTTGCCACCTAGTACCACTCTGTGTAAAACATGGCCGGTACTAAAAACTCCAACAGCCAAGCACTTCATCTGTCGTACTATGTTTCCAATTGGTTCAATCACTCTCAATCCCAGCCATGGTTTCTGTTTCCCACTGAGAGTTATTGATATTCACAGTAATTACCATTATTCTCCCTTAGAGACCTCATTATCTCCACAGTTTGGATTTGTTTTAAGGCGTGCCATTCCCTGTCCCAAAGAAAACTGACAGAAACTGATGCTTAAAAGGAGGGAGACAATTTGTCACACTGCCACTTCAAAACGACTGCAGATTAAATCTGTGACATCAAGTGACAGTGAACAACTTAGTGCCTATAGCCCCGTGTGTTCAGTGTACGTTTTTGTGTGCACTGGATCTAGCAGTCTGCTTGAGTGTCTACCATCTGTGTTATTCCCTAGGCTTGTTGTGTTGCTGATGCCCAAGTCCGGATCACGAAAGCCGCAGTTTTTTGCCAAGTTGCATGGTACTCCAACTCCAGTGTTGCAATGTAATGTGTTCATCTTTAGTTTAGTCTAGTGTTGACACTGCAGTATGATGTGCAGTTCAAACATACCCTTAAGGGCTCCAAAATCCATAATGCCACCAAACTGTGCTAATTAACTGTTCCATAGCTTCTAATTTGGAGTGAAGGTTGCAGTTATAATCTGTCTTGGCCAATCACATCACAGAGTGGTAAGAAGTAGCAGGAAGTAGCAAATTAAGAGGCAGTGTCGGGTCAAGTTTACTGTTAATTGGCCTGACGAGGGCTTAGCAAACCTTTAACAATCAGTAATGAGCTAACATGTCCGCAGAGCAGAGAAAAGCATCAGCTGGATGAAACATACAGTGTCAGTTAATAAACAGTGGCGAAGATGAAATCAGTCAGTTGTGCTGCAACCCCAAGCTGCTCCATTATACAACCTGTCAGTCCGTTCATTACTACCAACTCACATTATTATCCCCCACGTCACAGAAACGTTCACCTGCGAGTTCTGCAACAATTTGACACCATAATTACCTGCAATTGAAATACTTTTTCAATGTACAAGCTTCCAAAACGCATTGTAACATTCGCGCTGTATTCACATATGACAATTTAACCTGCAGCCTTTCCCGCACTATGTAGCAGATGATTGCTCATCTGTGGTTCTCAAGTTGACTAATGGATGTATCATAGAGTTGAAGGTGTTGAAATATTTAAATATTGTATTTGTAATTATTGAATAAAACCACTTACTTTTGCAATTACAAAGCTTATGGAAGGTGTAGAAAGCCAGGAATAGAGTGAAATATAAGTTTGAAGCAGCAGTCACTGAATAAAGTCATGGAGTTTTAAATAGCAGTGATTGTTACAACTAGAGGGCATTGCAGTAGACTTTACTGCTCATTTCAGTTGATATCATCATTTTGTGGTCATGCTCCATTGTTTTGTGAGATCATCTACAATCTTGTTTTGGATCATCCATTATGTATAAACCTTTGAGGTCCTGTAGATCAATATTGTCAAAGTAACCTGTTGTTCATGTTTAGCGTCTTACTAACAAATCTTCTTATCCTAACAAACCTTTTTGCTCTTTTCTTTTTCTGCTGCTTTGACATGTAGTTCCAATCACAGGTGAGTGTCGACAGAGAAAACACAGTGACCAATGGTTTGGTTTGGTTGGGTTTGAAGAAGATTCAGTGTTTTCTGAATAGTTCAAAGGCAGCAGCTAGTACTGGTTTTGGGAAGAAAGATCTGTCATTGTTTTGTTGCTTTTTTTATTGATAAAAGTATTATTTTATCCAACCTACCTTAACTTTCAAGCCTTGGAAATCCTTTCCCTCAGGCCCGAATATTTTTTAATCAATTTTATTAGTTAGAAAGTATAAAACGCCGCTTCTAGTGCCTCTGGTGACGGCACTGATAAAAACAATTTTCAATTGAACTGACCAGTGCTTTCCCCTCTTCTTGTAGATGAGAACCACAGTGCCCCAGGAGCGGAGAACAGCAGGCTTCTGGACGTTCCTCGGTATCACTGCGAGGGAACTGAATCTCCTTATCAGACGGGACAGCTCCACCCTGCCATCAGAGTGGCCGACCTTCTGCAGCACATCAACCTAATGAAAACATCTGACAGCTATGGCTTTAAGGAGGAGTATGAAGTAAGAATATTATTAGGAGTGCTTTCTATTACCAGTACTAGAAGCACTAGTAACAGTAGTATTAGTAGCCTGGCTGGTTACAGGAGCAAAAGCAGCAGATGCATTATGAGTAGAAGCAGCCATGTTAATGTTGTTGTTGATACAAAGGTTATTATCTTAAGTGTAACGCTGACAAGGATATTTATGATCCTGTAATGGGGGAGTTGACAGTACAGAACAAGAAAAAGCTTATTATGAAAATCAATTAAGCTTTATTTGATGTTTTGGCTTTACATTCAAATGATAGAATGACTATTAGGGTTCAATTGCCTCTTAATGTGAGAGCATTTTCTGTCTTATTGACTAAACAGTCAAAGAGCTACAAACCTTTATGTATCTTATAAGTATTGTGTCCGCACGCATGCAGCTATGGAACCACAAGAGCAAAACAATCGTTCAAGAATCGTTCTGCTCAGAGTTATCCAGCAGGAAAGTTAATTTTAAGAATCCATGACGTGTAATTTCCTTTCCTATTGTTTTGTCTGTTGTTGGTGATACAGAGCTTCTTCGAGGGCCAGTCGGCCTCCTGGGATGTGGCCAAGAAGGAGCAGAACCGTACCAAGAACCGCTACGGCAACATTATTGCATGTAAGCATACAAGCTGCATTTATGTATGTCTGTAACAGAAGTAGCAAGTAGCGTGTTGTACAGGAGGAAGGAAAAGGAAAAGAGAGGGATAGGAGACGAGGAAAAATACGTCTTTCTATCGTCTTTTTATTGCTTTTACTGTTTTTAGTTCTTTTTATCTTTTTATTAGTATTTATTGATCATTCAATTTCATCTTGCTTTTGTTTTGCTTTACTGTGTGACTTTCTGTTGTTATTGCTTTCTGGGTATCCTGCTTTTTGCTTTTTCTGTCGAAGCACTTTGTATTATTACATATTACACATATTATAATTATACATTGACATGTGTACTGATTTGGCTCTTGTGAGACTCTGCAAGATGAGAAAATACTGCAAAAGTAAAATCACCTTCAGTTTCCAGCCTTTACCTTGGAATAGCCATTAGTCCCTGCTCCTAAAACCCAAAGCTTAGTTCACTATGGAAGACAAGATAGTCTTAAAATCCTGAAAATGACCATGTTGTTGTGTAATTTCCTTAATGTGTTGACAGAATTGTATTGTATATGTGTATAGAATATTGTTTGGACCTAATGTTTTTATTTGATCATGTACAGATGTTTTATCCGTTTGTACTGTATTGTAAATCAATGAACTAACTAACTAGCCAATTGGTCACTGGAACTCCAAGAGATCCATATTTTCAAGGACTCATAACTATGATCTATTCTGTAGTCCTGCCTTAATGTCTAATACAGAATACAGTGTTATAGAAAGAAGTACTAATGACAGCATAAAACCTTAGGACCATCACTTTATGTCCTCTACAGAGCCTGTAAATGTAGCATCATTTTCAGATGAGAGAAATCATATATGTTCTCTTAAAGCCCCTGAAAACCCGGCTTCAAATTTGAGCTATTTGTCTGTAATATTAAGTATTTATCACAAACATAGTTAAAAATACATTTATGTGCTATTTTTTTATACTTTAACGCTCAAAAAGTGATTTAATCTGCTCTGTCGGGACCTTGTAGGTGTGGTTTTACCAGATTTGAGTGACCGTAAATCCCACATTAGTGCCATCTTATGCCACTAAACAAATATTTCTTTTTGCTCTCCTGTCTATCTCACTGTCTCTCTCTTTGTTTTCATCTCTTTCTGTTGCTCTCTCCAACACTGTATTCTTGTGTCTTTCTTTAGATGACCATTCAAGGGTTATTCTCCAGCCCATTGAAGACGACCCCTCCTCCGACTACATCAACGCCAACTACATCGATGTAAGTGGAAACGCATCGAATGCTACTATTGGCTCCCAACGAAACCAACGAAACCACACTCCCTCGCTCGTATGTCAGGCCTCTATACCTTTATTGCGTCTACCAGTCATCCATTGTACCATTTTATGCATCCAGCCACCTCGAAAACACGTCATGCATACAGTACATGTGTCTTTCTCAGGTGTCACTTCCATGTGTGCATCCATTCTGATCATGGCATCCTGCTACAGGCATTTTAAATTACAATTTACTGTAGTTGTAGTTACATTAAATACATAGCAGTAGATTTTTAGTCATCATTTAGATTTAGTAGAACTTGCAAGGAATGCAAGGGTCAACCGTATCACGCTAACAGCTATACAAAAGAGAGATGTTGTTATTTCTTCATAATCTGACTCTTTTAATGAAATAGATTGACATGTTGAGATATACACTTATTTGTTTTACTTTCAAGAGTTAGATGAGAAGATTCATACCACCCTCATGTTTGCATTATTAATTATGCAGTTACTAGCTAACCAGTTAGCTTAGCTTAGCATAAAGTAACAGAAAAAAGATGAAACAGCTAGCCTGGCTCTATACAAAGGTTAATCTGCCTAACATCAACTCTTTAGATCACTAATTAACACATTATTTCTTGTCTGGTTAATTTATACAAAAATGAAAGTGTTACTCCAGGTAAGCAGTGTGCCGGGCTAAGAAATAGTCTGGCACATAAACAACAATTGGTTGTTTTGACACACTTTTTATACAGATTTAACAAATGAGATACAACATGTTAATTGGTTAGCTCTGGAGGTGCTGGTAGGCAGATTTTATTAGGGACAGAGTCAAGCTAGCTGTTTCCTCCTGTTTCTAGTCTTTATGCTAAGCTAAGGTAACCGGACATGAGCGTGATATCGATCTTCTTATCACACTCAGGGTGAGAAAATGAATAAGAGTATTTCATTTATTCACTGTATTTAGCCTTCAATCCATTCATCTTTCCACTGATCCATCCATCCATTCACCCATCTTACGTGTATATACGTAATTTTTGTTCAATAATTGCCTGTCCTTCATCACTTCACAATTCACATCCATCCATCCATCTTTATCCATCTCCACCTCTCCACTCTGCTGTCACCTTTACAACAATCATCTGCATGCTAGTCACATTATGCCTTTTTTTAAATGCTAATACTGCTTATTGCATTATCTTCTATATTATCATCACATCCATGCCACCACTCACATTAAACTTGAATTAGAATGAATAGAGTGGACTCTCCCTGGTGTATCCAGCTAATTTCTGTTGCTACGACTATAGTTAGGTCACTTAATTTGAATTCTTGAGATGAAGAAAGCTTGAATGTAATGTTTGTTAAATGAGATCTTGGGCTTCGAGACCTCAGTGTGCTGTGGCTGTGAGGTGCTCAAATGACACCAGGAAGTGCCCTTTCTATTCAGTCTAATTCAAAATTTCAGATCATGTTTTTTTTTTCTGCATGTCCTGTTCAAACTCCCATTATGTCAATGCAACTTTTCTTTTTCTGATTGACACTCACTGACATTGTTGTGCTTCCTTTCTTCCTTCCTTCCTTCCTTCCTTCCTTTCTTTCTTCCACTCGTTCTTTCTGCCTGTGGCTTGGGCTATAGATTTGGCTGTACAGGGATGTAAGTATCACTGTGGATTCTTCCATTCATGCCCGTCAACACTTTACACCTATACAACTCTACAACCATTCGTACACCGGTCATTACATCCTCCGAGCCGCGTTGTCCATACATTTTGAGTTGCTGGGGACTCATGAAAGATTTCACTCCACCTTGGCCTTCCACCAGTCTTCCTTACATCCCACTGTGTGCTGTAAACATGCTTATGAGTAGTACCAGTTTTGGTCTTATTGCCGTCAGGAGATCCCAACCTGACTTTGGCAGGGCCTTTCTTTGAGCATTATTTTGCAGCTTTATTTTGATAATTTTGAATTGTCAGGTACAAGTTCTCCCACATCCCATCACCTTGATGAGATGACCAACTTTTTTAATTCTTGAATAATATGAAGTGCACCTCAACATGTAGCCATAAAATGACAATTACGTGTATTATATAGTTAAAAGGTTTCTGTTAACTTTACTATAAACTTCTTGGAGAAACTCCTAATGTTTCCATTGTCGCAGGTACATTAGGACAAGCAGACAGATTAGTTTAGACCGATATACTGTTTCACTGTGGACGTCTGCGACTGTGATCAGAGACTTATTTACATAAACTTTGTATGAATATTAACTTGTTGTGTTATGGTGTTGTGTTTTCAGGGCTACCAGAGACCAAGTCACTACATTGCTACTCAGGGTAAGAGACTGCAACACTGTCAGTTTAAGTATTTTTATATGTACTTCTATATATTTTGCACTTTTATTTGTTTAAATTCAAGAGTTTGTTCTTTTCTTGGCATTCTATCTACTTTATATGAGATCATTATATATATGCCTTATATGAGATCATCTCTTATATTTATATTTTACATTTAATTATTGTTCTGTAAATCTCTTAATCTGGAAAGCACTTTGTGCCTTTAACTTGAAAAGTAAAAAAATAAAAGTATTATTATTATTATACATTCTTCATAGCTGCTGTTTTTCAAGATTTTACAAATAGGACAGTATTCCTCACACATAGTAACCATACAAGTACTTAATCTGTGTATCTGTGTGTAGGTCCTGTTCATGAGACAGTGTACGACTTCTGGAGGATGGTGTGGCAGGAACAGTCAGCCTGCATCGTCATGGTGACCAATCTGGTGGAGGTTGGAAGGGTAAATTGCTCTTTTTCTCTCTTCTCTACTCTGTTGTGCAGTTTTAGTGTTTTCTTTAATTGCGTTTTTTATCCAGGCTCTTTAACAGTTGAACACTCAAAGTGCGAAATCATGAATCTGAATCAACACTTTGAAGTCTCTTTAGCATGTATGCCAGAGTTTTTTATTTTTGAGAGCCTTGATGTCACTTGAATTTGTGCTGAAAAAACATTTGATCAGTTGTCTGGTGCAAAGAAATGAGGAGCCCATCTCTGCTCTCCTTCTCAGTTTTGTCTTTAATTTGTTTTACGTAAGATGCTGTATCTTCCACTTGATCCAAGTCTTTGTTTTATTACAGTTATTATACTGTATTTGATCAAATACTAATTCTAAATGCTCTTTTGAACAGGTTAAGTGCTATAAGTATTGGCCAGATGATGCAGAGGTGTACGGAGACTTCAAGGTGACTTTTGTGGAGGTTGAACCTCTTGCTGAATACGTGGTTCGCACATTTACACTGGAGAGGGTGAGTGATGTTCTTTAGCCTACATTTTGCATAATGTCTCTGTCATTTTGCATTTATTTTGTCTTTAGCATGATTTACAGTATTGCTAAATAGTTACATTTGCAATTCTCATACCTGATTTAATGATAAAAAATGTGGAGCGTCTCTCCATTGTGAGCTCACTGGTCAATAAATATGACTCATATTCAATGAGGGAAACTTTACAAGTATCATGAAATTTATCCTAAAAATGTCTTTTGTCTTTACTCAGCGTGGTTTCAACGAGGTGCGGGAAGTCAAGCAGTTCCACTTCACAGGCTGGCCTGATCACGGAGTTCCATATCATGCCACGGGACTACTTTCCTTCATCCGCAGAGTTAAAATCTCCAATCCACCCTCTGCTGGGCCAATTGTGGTCCACTGCAGGTATAAAAATGCATGCAGACTGTAATATCCTCACCATATATGATTAACATTCACCCCTACATGTGAAATATACATACAAAGTCATAAATAAATCCGTCAAAAATCCCGTCTCATTCAGTTATAGACATAAAAAATGACTTCTCTCTCTGTTTCTCTGTGCAGTGCTGGAGCAGGGCGTACAGGCTGTTTCATAGTCATTGACATCATGCTGGACATGGCGGAGAGAGAAGGAGTGGTCGACATCTACAACTGTGTGAAGGCTCTTCGCTCCAGGAGGATCAACATGGTACAGACTGAGGTGACTGCATTACCCATCCTCCATCTGCATCCACATGTCAGAATATACTCAATAATTACTCACTGTAAGACTGTAAGGCTGAAGTGATTAGATCGAGCCATCTATCTGCCACCCATTCATGAACATGTCACCTCACTGCACAACTTGTTGTTTATTTAATTTTATTATCTCTGGCGCCATCGAGTGATAAGATCAAGAATTACACTGTGGCAGATCCGTAATGCATGTTGAACCTTTAATGAAGCACCGTCATCCCACGCTGTGTTATACAGTGAGCCTCAGTAAACATTCAACGCATAAAGAAAAGTCTGTTCACCAGGTTAATGTATTTATTTATTTGGATGTCCATTAGCCACTACCAAGGTAGTAACTTCCACACAAGTAAACATTACATCATAATGTAAAACAATCATGTAATCAAAAAAGCACTGTGCTGTACAGAATTTACAATTAAATATGTGCTAATAACAATCAGACACACCCAAGTGACTCTTATAAACAGCTAAAGAAAATGTTTGCTAACAATGTAAATTGATGTTGTTCCTATGGAGGCAAAAAGAGTTCTTTTGATTATGTAGAGCCCACAAGCTCCATACAGTCTTTCATGAATACGTTTTGTCCGTTTTGTATCCGTTGTTGTAATTGTATAATTTTCACATACTGTAGTAATTCGTTATGCTATCAGTGCAAATTCTAAAATGACTGCAGCAGTGTAACAACGCAGCTGTCCGTGTCTATCAAATAACAAAGCACATTCACAGCCATTCACCAAAGCAGCCTTCAGTTCCCTCTCGGTCTGTTCATTGAACTGAAGCTGCAGTCATTTGCGTGAACGATCCAAAAATACAATTTCCTGAAGTGAAGTAAACCAAAACTCGACGGCCGTCACCTCATGTCATTCACAGCTCCATCTCCCATCAGTCATCACTCACTCACAGTGTCAGCATGCTCACTTTCATTCGGTATCACAGCGGTTTGTGTTATCCATGTGACAGGTTGTGTGTGTTTTATTGTCTGAGGCCAAGATGAACACGTGCACGTGAATGATGAAATGCATTTCTTGAATTGTATGTCTTCAGGAGCAGTATATATTCATCCACGATGCCATCCTAGAGGCTTGTCTATGTGGAGAAACAGCCATACCGGTCTGCGAGTTCAAAGCTGCTTTTTATGAGCTGATCCGCATCGACTCGCAGACCAACTCGTCACATCTGAAAGACGAGTTCCAGGTAAACCTGAATGTAATCTGTATTTTTAGCCCTTAAAGTGACTCCCCCCTCCAAATCTATCATGTCGCTTTTCACAGTGTGACTGTAAGAAGTTTACTTTTAAGAAGTTATTTTCAATCAAGAAGAAGAAGAGAGAAGAGTCTGTGGTCATCTTGAATTCATTTCAGTTACAGTGCATTTAAGATAAGTTATTACAGCACAAAATAAATATCAAAATGTCAGTGGAAATGGAAACAATAAGAGTTTTTGAGCTTCTGAATGATCGTGCAGCATCTTAGCAATGTTTTAGTAAAATGATCTGCTTCTGAATCCACGCAGGGCTTTTCTCAAATTCTGAACCATTAAAATGTAACTTCATCCTTTAATGCTAAACTCAACAGGGTACTTTTAACGTCCCAGCAACACAACAACAACATTTTTATTTTTCTTATATTGTTATATTGATATATTTCCATCTAATTGGGACCCACCTTGGAATCCTAACTTTGCACCAGAAGGTAGAGCAGTTCAGACACACAAACACTTGAGAACTAACTTCTACATCTTTCCTTTGGTTCAGACGTTGAACTCGGTGACGCCCCAGCCTCAACCTGAAGACTGCAGCATCGCATTGTTGCCTAGAAACCAAGATAAGAACCGCTTTATGGATGGCCTTCCTCCTGATAGATGCCTTCCCTTCCTCATTACAATAGACGGAGAAAGCAGCAACTACATCAATGCTGCTCTGATGGATGTAAGTCTACAACACACTCACACGCACATACAGTAAGGTCGTGTTGTTTTCAACACAGCAAGCAAGAGCAGTTTGGGACATTTCACACTGTGTGTGTTCTTTGTTGACGAAAACATGTGGAAATATCCTAGACAAGCAGATGTGTTGCTTTTAACACAATTTGAATATGTGCAATGTGGAAAAGTGTAATAATGTATAATGTCTGTATAATGTCCCAAACTGCAGCCACATATTTGTTGAAAATTATAAACACTTTTTAAAAACACACATAAATAATGTTAAAGAGAAACACATGTACATTCATATATTTTTGCATATTATATTTATACAGACAACTGTCATCCACCGACACACACAGACACACACATACACACACACACACACAGACTCCCCTCCCTGTTTGTGTGATGCTGTGTTTGTGGTTTTAGTAGCAGAAGGCTAGAGACAAATCCAGGTTCTGAACAGACCACTAGCTTCTCTGGCCACCGCACATCTTAAACAGCCTCGTGGTTGCAGGACATTGTTTACATTGGCAACAGCTGACACTGTCTCAGCATGTTGCCCATGACTTGAAAAACAAAGTCATTAAGTAGAGATTTAAGGTAAGATATTGATATTTGGTCCTAGTCAGGCATAATTACAATTTAATGCTATTAGCAGGTCTGTCTTTATAGAATTTAGACATTAGAGAGAGGGAAAGATAGGGGCGGGCTGTAGATACAGTATGCAGGTTTATAATAATGGTTGAACCACAAAATGAAATACATGCATGTTGTGGAAAGAAACCGGGCTTCTCTCCAACAAAATACTGCAATTGCTGCAAAACTTACGGAATTCAGTCCAATTTGTAAAGTTTACTTTTCAAGTTTAGTCACTTACCGTCGGCCTCTCTCTAACCAAGCTGTCAGAAGAGTTCCAGGTAACGGGATTTTACTTTCAAATCTCCAATACTGGATTTGTTTCATGGCTTCAGTGTCGTTCCGCCACCAGGTTTATGTTTAGCAAAGCCATTCACACCCGAACTCCTAAACCTAACACCCCCCCACCCCTCACATTAAATCCTCCTCCTCATTACAAGCCACCAAAGTCCACGCCCATGTCGCACACGTGGCTGAACATTTTCATTCAGGGTGAGTTGGGCTCAGTTCACTTTCAGTTCAGTCAGTTCAGAACATCGGAAGAAACTGAAGATTTTCTCTTTTATTTTCAAATCAAATTTGCCATTAGAGACGTTTTCAATGTGAACTCCAAGTGAACATGACGTTAACTGACCCTGATAGATGTAGATGTAGTGTGTTTGTAAATGCAACGCATGCTTGTCACCCTCCCGTTTGATAGGCCCGCTGCATGACCATGTGACCAAACATCACCTGTGCTGTCCCACAGATTGTCCCACTCTTCTCTGCTGTCCGTGTTTTGATGTTTGTATGTTTGAGAGAAGATGTAAAAAAACAAAAAAAACAAAGATAAAGATATTTAGGAAATGGCGCTGCAGAGACGTGAAGGATGTGTTTGAAAAGCAAATCAAAGTTCGGGTGAAATGACACCACGGTGGGTTTGAAAGACCTGACGTTATTTGTGTTTGTTTCCTGCAGAGCTACAGACAGCCTGCTGCGTTCATCGTTACCCAGCATCCTTTGCCCAACACGGTCAAAGACTTTTGGCGTCTGGTGTACGACTATGGATGCACCAGTTTGGTGATGCTGAATGAGATTGACCTGGCTCAGGTACGGCCACAGTTTCATTTCATGTGTCCTAATGTGAGAGGATGATCTTTCTTTTTTGATATAAAGCTTTCATCCAGCAGCACCAATCAATATGTAGTAGTGTAAGTAGTATGTAGTGTAACTTTTAGAAACTGTATTATATTGTAAACATACATCTAGTATATACACACACGTTTACACAGACATATGTAACTAAGATACACCTACATTAGAAGCAATAAAGTGAGGATCAGTTATAATAAATATCAGATCAAATGGAATTAAACTTCAGTTTATGAGCAGAAAGCAACCAAAAGGCAAATATTGGATTAAAATGTCGGCTTAAAGTGAGTAACAGCAACTGTACTGTTGTACTACCAAAGACTCAAATAGGCATAAATCATCTAATTTGATCACATTTTGTTACTGCCATTTATCTGCATGTGTATACTGTATCTGAATACTGAAACTGTTTCTACGCAGGGTTGTCCCCAGTACTGGCCAGAGGAGGGCATGCTGCGTTACGGTCCGGTCCAGGTGGAGTGCATGTCCTGCTCAATGGACTGTGATGTCATCAGCAGGCTGTTCAGAGTCTGCAACCTCACCAGGGTTAGTGCACTCACAGTGTGACTGTCGTATCTGAGGTCCACACGAAGCTGGTCCACTCCTCTAAATGCGTGCGCCTTGTTGTGATCTCTCAGCCCCAGGAAGGCTACCTGATGGTTCGTCAGTTCCAGTACCTGGGGTGGGCGGGGCACAGAGAAGTCCCCGCCTCCAAACGCTCCTTCCTCAAACTGATCCTGCAGGTCGACCAGTGGCAGCGCGAGGGAGAGGAGGGGGAGGGAAGGACCATCGTGCACTGCCTGTGAGTACAACACTTTTACACTCTGTG
Source organism: Nannoperca australis (assembly GCA_036023655.1). Classification (NCBI taxonomy): domain Eukaryota; kingdom Metazoa; phylum Chordata; class Actinopteri; order Centrarchiformes; family Percichthyidae; genus Nannoperca; species Nannoperca australis. The sequence goes on along the minus strand of JAVQJD010082181.1, from coordinate 23,626 downwards.
AGTTTCTAAATGTCCCTGACGTGTTTGTTAAAGTTAGGTCTAATAAGGACCTTTATCCCCTTGAGGAAAATATAGTTAATACCAATAATCTTGGCACCATTTGCTGATTATTATGAGAGGTGTTAATTAAACCCACTCAGAGTGACACTTCTCTGTTACCTTTTACTCTGAAGATGCACGACATTTACTGACAAGCAGGAGGATTTGTGCCAAAATCAGTGCCAGCAACACAATGAGAGGTGGCAAAACTCAACGAAATATTACATTGTGCATTTTGTCACATTGCTTTGTATTAACCGCCCGTGTGTTTGCAGAAATGGAGGCGGGCGAAGCGGAGTTTTCTGTGCCAGCAGCATCGTGTGTGAGATGGCCAAGAGACAGAGCGTGGTCGATGTCTTTCACGCCGTAAAGACCTTGAGGAACAGCAAACCTAACATGGTGGATACTCCGGTGAGTTACAGAGGAGAGACGGAGAGATTTAGTTAGATTTAGGCTTTAGTTTAGTTTTAGAAATCTTTTCATATTTGGAGGGAAACGATCCCGTCATATTGGTTGTCTCCTGGCATCTACAGTAACAATTAAAGACTTCAAGAGTCTGGAAATCTTTGGTTAAGGTACCTTGAAAGTGCTTGAATTTAACTCTTAAAAAGCTGTACGAACCCTGTAAAGTCCTGGACCTGTTTCCATTGCTGTCCCTGGTGTTTACACAGTCCACCAATCATTAGATAGGACGAGGCCCGCATTCCATGTCTCACATTAAGATATATATTAGATGGGGGGAAAAAGAATCATATGACGAGGTTAATACTATTAAAGACACCCAAAAGAAAATTCATTCCAAAAAAGAAACAAAACGGTTGTGAAACAAGTTTAAGAAGGAGAAAGTAAATGATAAAAACATGTTAACATCTCTATCAGCAGCCATTCTTTAGCCTAAAGGCTCGAGGATTTGACTCTCAGTTGAAGGAGGAAGCGTATTCCTTCCTGTGGCACCAGTCTGCTTCACTGGCTCTGGTCTTATGAATATGCCTAGTTTATTTTGAACTTGTGCTGTGATCTGTTGTGATATTTTTAAAGTAAAACGAGCCTGACACGTGTGACACACTAAGTTCAGTTTGTGTGTTTGGTCCCCAGGAACAGTATCGGTTCTGCTACGACCTGTCGCTGGAGTTCATCGAGTCCTCCTAAACTACAGGAGGGACGATGGTGAAGAAGAGCAGACCATCTTTTCACTTCCCGCGTGTTTGATCCTTTTGCTTTCGCTTGGTCCCGACTCCCCTCTGTGGTGGCCGTCCTGTAGCACCCATTTTGCGTCCCTACAAATGGCACAAGTGAAATCGTACAATGTTGTGAAGCCTCCAAAGGGAAACGTTCAGACTTGTAACCGGAGGAGCAGCCGACAGAGGCAGAGATGTTACTCCTTTTACTCCTTTACGCTTATTGTACAGCTTTTTGAGTGCCAGTGGGCCCCTGTATGTTTTGGGCTCCATTTAAATGTTTAGCGTCCCACCACCACCACCTCTCCCATGGACTCGATGCCTTGTGCTGTTTCAGCTGCAGTACTCAATGTGCACTGTAGATGTCTCCCTGCCCCAACGCAAGATGCAACCACAGCTTTTGAATAACTGCAAGTTCAAGTTTTCAGTGGCCCCCACATTCCTGCTCTCGCGCTAATTTCTGAGTAACTTAACAGTGTTGGGCGTCCCATCATGGGGATGTTTGAATATCTGCAGCCGGTACTTTTGTACAAGAACAAGAAACTTGGCCAAACTCTGTGAATGCTTCTGTTTTCTACTCCATACATCAGCAGCATCTTCATGTTACGTTTCTGCTCATTTCAGTCAGTTAAGGAACACTTTGAACCCATTTTACAGCCGGATAACAGAAAACACAGAAATGAACCTAAATGTCAATATAAGTTTGCTAATTAAATAAAGTAGCATTTTAGAAACAAGGCTGACAATGAAACAAAAACTGAAAGTTTACACGTGATTAGGCTTTTAGATTTTTTTTTCTTTGTTTTTTACAATATCATGAAGTGGCAACTTGAAAAAATGTGTAGGATTTTCACAAAAATGTATACGTTTAAAAAAGTGTAATGTGTGTCATCATTTGTTTTCTGCAGTAGTGATTTTCTCTGACTGCCTTTGTCGCATCATTTTCTGATCTACTGGATAGAAGTTTTCTTTTAACCCAAATTGTAAAAAAATATATATATTATAATAATAACAATTGAACACGTAAGATTTTGTTCAACCATGTGACATTAGCATAATCATCATTGTTTCAGGGCTGGGCCCAATGCACTTTCAATTCAGCCAATTCACAAATGGGATACTTTATTTCAAAAGTCAGATATGAAGAGATTTTGGCTGCGAGGGGAATCGGCTTATTTACATTTAGAAAAGACTGAGATTACGCTCTTTCTCAAACAGCTGATAGTTTCCATTTATGGTTTGAATGGAATTGGAAGTGAACTGATCCCCAGGCCTCATTTGTTTTGTGCACTGGTGGCCAACACTTTTTATTTTTCTTCTTTGTTTTTACTATTATTTTGTAGCTGATGTTTATTCATAAGCCAAAGACTTTGTGTAAATATGTCTATATGGATAAAGCACATTGTTTGTATTTATTGTTTGTTTACTTGCATTGCTTGTAAGAACAATCATTCTTCATTCCATGTTTACTCTACCATCAGCGTTTCTTAAACTCCGAGTCGGGACGCAAAATGGGCTGCGAGTCTGTTTCCTCTGGAGTATTGGGAGTCCCATCATGGGTCCCGAGCTAAGAGGCTACATCTGCGCAATTTGGGTCCATGAAGAAAAGTCTAAGAACCCCTGATAGAAGCTGTATATTAAGGCATTAGAAGTAGTTTTTCAGTATTTAAGTGGAATTCAGTAGTATTGTCTTGTTTTCACTTAATGAAACTCTGTGATGTTACCGTGGTTTATTTGTGTAAAAGCCCCCATTGCTCTGTTTGTGGTCAGTAGAACATCAGTGCGTTTCTACGCACTATTTTGGATAATAGCTCCGATCCCTCTTCACGTCTGAGTCGGGATAAGCTGTTTATCTTCCTCCTCATATCCTGCTCACCATTATCCCTGAATACACACGGACTCAGTGATGCAGACAGGCTTAGTGAGTGAACCATGCAGGACTGTGAAACAAAAAAAAACATTTATTGTGCCTAATCATTTGAATTTCCTTGTTGATACAAGCATTTTAACAGCATCTTAGATCGCAAAACCAGGGCATTGTTGAATGCGTTCTCTTGGACGATCAATGCTTTCAGTACCTTTTGGACCATGATTCAGTTTGTTTTCAGAACGCTTCATGAACTCTTTGTGAGGCTTTACAGACTTACCGATTACCAGATGTGTTTCTGTTGTGCACAAACTGATTCATCAAAAAAAACAAAAAACTTTATTGTAAATAAAATGTCAGGTTCCACTTGTTTGGAACAAGAGTAGCCCGGGTCTACTGATAAGGATGTTATTGTAAATAGATTATCATGAGTACTCTAAAAGGCTCTACTGTTGGACGAACAGTAGAGATTTAGATGATGGATGCAGTGTCAGAGCATTAGTTCTGTTGTAGATACAAAGTCAGAGATTGTACTCCTGGGGGATTCAACTTAAAACTATAATATTGTTTAAAAAGCATTATACTGAATACAGAACTGTATTCTGTTGGGGGAATATACATTTTCAGTTTATTTTTCCCCAGACGTCTGGTCCGACCCAAAGAAAGGAGGGTAAAGTCAGAGGCCCCTCAGTGATAACGGGGTTCACCAGCTGGACGAAATTGATGGCCATCTCTATAGCATGCAGAGAAAAGGAAAGCAGTGCAAATCATGTTAAGAAGCCCATAATTCCACCTTAACAAATCTGAAGTAATGGCCCTGAAGAGTAGTGAATGAAGCAGGTGTCTGGACGAGAGGCCAGCCTGAGTATACAATTGATATTCATGGTTCATAATTATTCTTGTCTGTAATGTTTGGCTTCTTTGCTGTAATAAAGACCACTTCTTTAATTAAAACTCGTTGGGCGTGTTCTGTCGTCGGCTTACAGAGTCTGGACGTTTTTGGTTTAGGTACCTTGAAAGTGTTTGAAATGTATATTGACAGCATTTCAGCGCTGAGGCTCGTTGTGTCATGATCCTTGCAGAACCCTGAAACAAGACAAGCTAATCGGGTGCGTACTTCATCAATGTTTTTAATCCCAGCTGTGCTTTTTCTGCTACGCCACTTCAAAATATGCTCCACGGAAGCTAAATGGTGGGCTTGGCTGTTACATCAGTACAACTGGGAACACCTGGTGCCTCCTCAAGCACTATAAGAGGATCCACTTCAGACCTCTCGGACAGGGTTTCTTCACACACTGTCTTTGTTTCCTTGTGATTTACCTTCCAACAGTCCCCACACGCCTGACTTCACTCGCTGCTTCTGCACAGCTGCTGTTTTTGCAGCGTAGTGTATGTTTCTGGGATAAAACAGTTCATGTAAACATAATCTCCTGTGCCTCTGCACTTTATGCCATAGACTGGGTCTCAGGTGGGACCTATTGGAGCGCGCAAAAAGGTGCAAGATCTATCAAATACCCCAGTAAGCCATGGCAGGATCCCATGAGACAGCATGCACAATACCAGGACCACGAAGCACCAAAGCAGCATCATATATACAGCAGTTCATGTTTGTAATGCTCTAATAACTAATTAGATGTCTTAATTTATTCAGTTGTTACCGAGAGACAATATTGTGATGAAACACTTCACTTGGATTGCCCCTTAGCAAGCGTCTTTCCATTTATTATTATAAAGACCTAAAATAAGAAGAGAGAGCAGGAGGAAGGAGACCATACAGTAGTACAGCACAGATCTACATAGCAATGTAAAGGAATAGATGTGGTAATGGTATTGATGCCATTATTCATTAAAAAGTTAATAGCAGTACTAATAATGAGAGTAGTAACAATAGTAGCAACAACAGCGGTTGAGCAGGAACACGGGGGCAGCAGGAGCAACCACAGATCCAGACTCTACAGCGCCGGAGGCAGAAACACCTGCAGAAATCTTTAGAAGGAGAGTGAGAAGGAAAAATGAATAACGCGCTCTCTCGCAACTGAGCTGTTTTCTTCAAAAAGTTTATTTTGCATAATTATTTACAACAGATGGTTGATAGCAGTACTTAGAAGAGGCAAAATATACGGAACCACATTGATAAAGCAGGGAAAATAATAAAATGATATAAACCATTTCAAAACCTTGCATTTAGAAAAAAGAAAGTTTACAATTCATTTATAGATAAGTCTAGAAATGAAATATTCAGCTTAAATTAATCTTACAAACACAAACTGATCTGTAGAATGCTGTAATACTGAGCAGCAATGAAACACTAAATAATACATTCATTTTTACTATCCTGCATGCTATCTGAAGATCTTATAAAATAATGTTGACAAAGGAACGTTAAACAACAAAAACATGGTCAAGAGCGGAAAATAGTTCCATTTAAATTAGGCATATATTATATATTTATATATGTATATTTCTGTACAAATACGGAATATTTGGCATTATATTTATCCTCATTATTGATATATCTAACAATTCAAAATAGTTTTAAGCTAACCACAAACCTTTTATGTTATCAAATGTTTCTCATGTCACATTCAAAAATCCTTAAGAGGCCTTCTGTTATTTCGACCCATAGCCACGACACAAGACATTTCCCCACCAAAAGGCCAACAAAATTGTGACTGCTCTCTCCCCTCATAAAACACTGAAACATAAAGAACAGCACAGATATAGAAATGCTTTTTTCTCCCAGTTGTATTCAAAAAACTATGCACGTGTGGACACGTCATATAATCTAATCTGACTGAACTGTAATCGTATGTCCAACAATTGGTACGGAGAAGAGCAGTGGAGTAAAATAGAGGAACTATCCTTCAGAGGCCATGTAGACGCTGTAGACGGGCACTGAGGTTACAAGTAAAGAAAAATGAATAAATAAATAATTGACTCTAAATAATACAAAAGGAGTTACGGAAATACCTAAATTTGCTCTCTTGGACGGCTGAAAAGATCAATACCACTCTCACCGGCTGTACCATCAATACGAAGCTACAGCCAGGAGAGGTTTAGCTTAGCTTAGCTTAGCATAAAGACTGGAAACGGGGAAACAGCTAGCCAACAGTCAGACTATCCGCCTACGAGTTTAATCCATACAAAAAGTCTAGGTATCAAAACAATAGTATGCGGCCGAATAGCTGCTTTTTGTCTATATGGTTAAGTTAAGCTTAACAAGACAATTTATAATGAATAAATTAGTAAGCTTCAGGGGTGATTTTATACACATTTTGAGCCAAGCTAGCCGTTTCCCCCTGTTTTCAGTCTTTATGCTAAGCTATGCTAGTCGGCTGCTGGCTGCAGCCTCATATAAGAGTGGTATCGATCGACTCACCTAACTCTCGCCAGGAAAGCAAAGGCGTATAACCCAAAACTTTAAGTAGCTCAACAACCGCCTAAACAGTAACATCCTGTAACATCCCTCAGAGTTAAGTCTAAAGATCCGGATGAAAAGCCAACCTAAATATTTAAATTAGGCTTATTGCTTGAGGAGCAGATACACTGTCATACAGAACGGTATGAACGCAGGCGTGAAATCAAACGTGGTCCATAATTCCTCGCTTTGACTGCTGTTTGGCCTGTGACAACAAAAGTCAACACGGTTTATGAGAAGAGAGAGCGAGCAGTAGAAAGACATCTTTGCAGTGCAACTGTATCCGAAAACAAGGAGAAAAGCTTTCAAAGAAAACCAAATGGAGCCTGGCGTGAAAAGAGATTCTCGAGATACGTGTAAGGGAAACTCAGGGTTCTGTCTTGAGGATATATAACATGACACTGCTGTTGTGGTGTGTGTGTGTGTGTGTGTGTGTGTGTGTGTGTGTGTGTGTGTGTGTGTGTGTGTGTGTGCATTTGATGATTTTGGTGTGTGCTGATTGTCAGAATAAAGCACAAAAGAAAAACAGCAAATTTAGGAAAAGTACAAGGAGAGAAGTTGGTTGATTCAGCACCTATATAGACTTCTCTGAGGTTTATCTTCAGGACAACTACTGAACGATGTGAGTGTTGCACAAAGCATGAACAGATGTCTTGAGCAGTTACTTAACGGGGGGGAAAAGTCACCCCGGCAAAGGAACTTTTATAGTAGTGTTACTGAAAGTTAGCTGACTTTTTCTATACATAGATGTTTGAATTTTTCAAATCAGCAAAAAGTAAATCGCAACTAAGTGATCATGGATGAGCTGTCTAGGATCGGGTGATGAAAGGTGATCTGCAAGCTCTGCCGCCCCACAGAAGTACTGCTGCATAGTACAAAGGCATGACAAAGTGTTCCTGTGGAGGTTACGACTACTCCTAACGTACCAATGTTGGCTAAAAACACTTAACTGTGAGGTAAACAGCTGTAGGTGAGCCTGCCTGTCGTTGTATGAAAACACTATTGCACTTTTTGGCTGGTCAAGTTTTGTCAGTCTCCAGATTCTGTAGATGTGGATGCCCCAAAAAAAAAAAGGCAAAAACATCACAAGATCATATCACAGCTAGGAGGAAAAATAGATAAAGACCTTTTAAATAAACGATCTTTTATGATTCGCTGAAATGGACGTGACACGCAGTCTGAGACGTCATATCCGCTCAAAAATCCACACATTTTCTAAGATTCCCTTTGTTTCTAATGGAGCTGTATCCGCCGTAACACACAGATTCAGTCCTAAAAAAACGTAACTGCATCACGGGGAATCACAGCAGAACATCTGCGTGATCTGAACCAAAAAACTAAAACAAACGTTAGCAAATCCTCCTTTCGTATCCTTCTAGATTGTATTGTGCTGAAGTTTATTACAGTAGGACATTTGAATTGATCGAATATAAATGTAAGTTACTTTAAGTCCGACCCAGCCCAGTTTCCAGCCCTTTGTTAATGGTGTCGCGGACGAACCTGCACTCCGAGAGGTGTCGCGGTGTTTTCGCGTATCTCGACCGAAAACATTCACTCACGCCCTCCTATGAGAATCAAACTGTAAGGCACCTGAGGATTTGTCATGTACATAATTGCCAAACTCCTAAGCCCCTCATAGCATGGTGGGTAGAAAAGAAATGTGTGACACAGACGCAAAAGACAAATATGAAGCGTTTCATCAGCGATGCTAACGACGAAGTGTACAACAGGAAAATGGTACCATTGTTATAGAATAGCCCCGCATGATACCACAGAAACACATTGGCTTAGTATCTGCAGCTCTGCCATTGTGTGTAATTCACGTCACACATACTCGCAGCAGCTGGCCTCCCTGTGACGTGTGGGTCTTTGTGTCTGACGTCAGTCGTACCGACAGGTGATTGGTGCAAAAAGCGACGTCCCCTTTCAATTCAAGCCAGCGACGGCGAGGTCGTGAGCGCGGTTCCTGTCAATCCCCGTCCCTCTCCTGTCCCTTATTCGCTCTCTACCACTTCAGAAGACAAGTTGACCAAGCAGGAGAGTTCGAACCCAACCTCACCACCACCAACACCACCACCACCACCACCAACACATTGACTTTGTAGATTTTACTCGTGCCTACTAGTTGGAAAGTGAAAATTGATTCAGACGACCTGCGAGGATATACCTAGCCACAGAAAAGACGAACTTGAAGCTCCAAAAAGACAAAACGCTCTGTTTTATTTTGAAAAGAAAGCCTGGAGTGATGATAATGAGATCATCCAGCACTACACACGATGGACTCACAGTACGCAGTCTGCGGGAAGTAGACTTGATTTGCATGACCTTCAGTCGGGTGGAAGAGCAGTTCGGATTTGTTAAAGTAGCCGGTCGTGCCACAGCACCGAGAGGCTGTCGTTGGTCCCTCTGAGGGGCAGACGCAGGGAGGAACCGGTGAAGTCAATGAAGACTTGAACATTTCAAAGCACACGGTGTTCATCATTTAGCCAAAAGACGAGCGAAGATGCTGATACTGATAGACTTGCAGGGGAGATGGAAGATAGCACGACAAAGAAAGCCAACAAAAAACCGACGTGTTCGAAATACTGAACAGAGAAAACCGAAATCTCTCAGGTTTATCCTTAATAATTTGGGTTCCTGGTTAAAAAGGGTATTTAAATCGAATCAGCCACAATCTGTTGGATCCTTCTTCTTTGAAATACATGTGAATGGTGGGTTAATTAATGGAAGAAGATTCTTTCTTTTTAAACAGATAAGAGAATTCATTGAACTTAAAAGTAAGCCCTTGTCATCTGATCATTTTCTGTAATTATATAAAGCACTCATTTCCCCTTCAATTCCTAGTCCTTTACTCTGTACTGGGGTACAGGATCTATACAGTATAAAGATATACAGTTAGTTACATTTGGTTTAAAGAAGAGAGTTAGAGAGGAAGGTACGGCTTTTTAATCTGTGAACGAACCTGCACTGCCTGTTGCTTTCTTTTGTCTTTGAACACTTTTATTGTATTCTTACTTGGAAGCGGATTAATTGATCGTGCTAGGACTCGCTGACACGAGCACATTCATTGTGAGCTCGTGTGACTCAGTAATAGCACACACACCGGCGCTTCCTGGAAAAACTGGGGACATCCCTTTTAAGATGCAGCGAGCCTGAAATCAGTATCAAGGGGTGGATCGTTGTCCTCTAATGTGTTTGTGCCCTTTATTATTTCATCTTAAACCCAATCAAATAAATTAGTTTGATTTTTAAAAAAAAGCTAATAAAAAGCAATTGTTCAGGAGTGACTTCCATCCCGGTTGGATTTTCCAGCATCTGCTCACCTCCCAGGAGGTTTTTATTTTTAAATTCTTTTCTTTTTTGCGTCGTTATGAGGCTCTACATTCATGAGTGTTTTAGTTAAGGCCGTCTGGTAAGGTAAGGGGTCTCAGATTCAGCGCACGCGTCACCATGTTAAATATTTCAGCTGTTGGTCACACAAATACAAGACAAACCCCCCCCTCACTTACAGAACACAGACCGCTCTCCTCGTTACCACAACATGGGCAGTATTAAACCCTGCTGCGGCACAACTCCAGCGGCGCTGAATCCACGTTTGTTTGAATGATCTGGGCTGATGATGATGATGATGATGATGATGAGTGCATGTACTGCAGAATGTCACAGGGACACGTTGTCGGCGTGCGTGTAAAACATGGACGGGTACAATGCCGTGTGTGCGGCTCGCTGTACCAGGATGCCCGTGGCTCAGGGTGGGCATAACAGATTTTAACTTGGAAGGTTGGTGGCATGTCAGAGCCTGTAATCTCCCCCATCGGACGAATGGACACCGCGGACCTCTTTGCGTGGCAGACAGGAAGTTGAACCACGCCCTCGTTGACGTAGCTGAGGGCGAGAGCATTGCAAAGATGATCTTTTCTAAAGTCACAATCTACCGCAAGTCGTCGGAGAGACAACGGGCACCATATTAATAAATCTCTGTTTAAAAAGTCCTTGAGTGTGTGTGTGTGTGCGTGCACATAGGACTGGGTAAAGGACAACAGTTTTAGAGTAAAAAGCAGCACCATTTACTATAGTAACTGAATATTGTTAAAGTGTCATTTGCACCTGTCTTTCCTAGACTACATGAGCAGAAGCCCCACCTGGAACGAAAGGTCGGATGCAGTGTGTTGTGAGATTGTGGTTTCCGTCAGCTGAGAAACAAGCAAGACAAATGCACCGTCAAAGCAACCCACAACTGTTTCGACTATAAATACTACATGTGTACTGTAGATCGTGTTGATCGTATGATAGATACTGTATACGCGTAATTAAAAGTGTTAGAATCGTAATATCGTAGTTAAGAGAGGCCTGAACGCTGTCAGGAAGAAGTGAAACCAAAACAACACAAGGTGCAGTTTATATGACCTATAGATTCAACATGAAATTCTGTGGTACATTTTTCCATATCTGTCCTTGCAATTCAACTGCAACAATATCACATGAGCTTCATAAACTACATTTCCCTTGGAAATACAAACATGAATATTATAAGGTGCAAAATGCATTGTCCGATACAGTCACCTCTTCCAGGCCGCGCAAAACTGTCTTTTGTTAATTATTCACATTTGTCCCGCAATGGAAATGCCTCCCGCAGCAAATGACGCACGTAGCTTAGAAAATGTCTAGTCCTAAGAGGAGATGAGTGAAAATGAAGAAAACACTGGAGGGCGGATTTTAAAGCCTCATTTTCAGATGTCATTCAGCGACACTGGTCGACGGCCTCAGCGTGCCGGCTCGCAGATGGACAGATGGACAGATGGGACATGAGCCTGAAAGATAGAACAGTTGTGCAGCACCTCGGACACGCTGTCAAACCTTTTTTTTTTTTAAACACTGTTTTATTTGGATATTTTTGGATGAATTAATCAACCAACGTACCCGGTTTTACCCACCTCCGCAGAAAAGGTCAGGTGTGAAGTTTGACCCTCAGCAAAAAGCATCTTATTTGTATTCTTTACAGCAGAATCACAATCAATTACATCGTTTTTAAAGGCTTTTCCGCCTTTCCAAGATGCATCCCCGTGGCGCCGCCGCCGCCGCTCCTTCAGCCCGAGACCATTGTTGCTGGTGAGCAACTTCTAGAAAAGTTGCACTTTGTGTTTCCCTTTGAAAGTGGCGCACCAAGTGTAGCGTTGCTGTCGCTCACAGCATGGCGATGGCAACGATGGAGAAGATTATTTAACGATAATGGCTATGACCAATGGATCAGTCGCTTGAATCAATGTTGCTCAGATAAACACCAGGTGAAGTGTTCATCATTATCACGTGTAGCAGCTCGTGCGCGTGGTGCAGAACCTGCGGCAAGGAGCCCCCTGTGGGTTTAAAGCTACACTAGGCAACTCGTGTTTACCAATCCTGTTGGCCTGAATACCAAAATGTCAAGAGGCAAAAGGTCTAACGCTGGTGTGTTGAGTTTTCTCAACTTAAAATATTTGATTTATTACTTTGAGCGGGGAAAACGACCATCCACACCGGACTCACCCGACTTGTCACTCGGGGAAGACGGGGCGTTGCTCCCTATGGCAGTGCCACGTTATCATTTGAAGCTAATACAAAGGAATGCGTTTTCAGCTGAAATCTTGCCTAGTGTAGCTTCAGCGGGGACCACCCAGAGAACGGCAACAGATGGTGGAAAGATGGACGAGCGGCGACGGGTGGTGGCAGCAGGAGGAGGCCGGGATGTGTAACGCCACGGGCTTGGTGTTGGGTGGAGGTGGACAAGAGGAGCTGAGGGTGAATCCGTGGACCTCAAAGCCGCGTCTGGGCTTCGGGGATGTAGATCTCGATGCTGTCTGCCCTCTCTGTGGCGGAGTTCTGTCTGAAAGAGGCTGCTCGTTTGGCAGCCATGAGGCGTCTGCGGGCTTCCTGTCGCTGGCGGTCCTGAAGGTCCAGAGAGCGCTCTCGCATCATACTGCCACGTCCTTTGGCCGGCCGCTTCGACAGAGGTGGTGGCCACTTCCGCTCCTAAGGACACAGGAACCAATCAATGACAGGAATCAACAAGGTAAAGACTTCACAGGGGAGAAATGCAAATGAAAAATATATTGTTTTATTCAGTTTGGTCATTGTATAGCATCTCATTATGGAAAAACAAGAGAGACTATTACGCTCAGTACAAGAACTCCTAATTGAGGGTTGTGAGGAAAAATTAAGAGATGAAACACTGGCAGAGTGGCGACATTTCAGAAGGAAAATGTGCAGAAAATGCAAAAATGTAGAATGAGTGCAGATACATTAAATTCTAATAGGAGTTTTATTTGCTTTGGCTAAATTTGGCTATAAGCCTTTGATACGTGGACTCTTGGTATCTTGGGTGCATGTGTGTATCGTGGAGAGGCCCGGGTCACTTTGGGTCACTCTTGGTATCACAGTTTGTGAGAATACATCACCAGGCGTCTCACTATTGATGAGGCGCTGTACATTTATGCAGCAGAAAGACATTGTACGAACAGAAACAAACAAAAGGCAGCTAGAAACACGACCGAAACAACTATTATTGATTATGTAGCCAGAATATCACCCTTGCAATACCTTTTTACAACATTTACGGGTGATGGCCAAGTGACCTACACATCTGAACACACTGATCTACACTAACTTTTGAAGGCAAGGGCAAGTTTTTCTGATTTCTTGGCAAGCTGGTGTAAAGCTGTGCCTGCCTTGAAGGAGAGAAAAAAGCCCAAAATAGAGCAGCTGTGTCACTGTTAGGGACCAGCTTCATGGAGCTTGCAATGTGCCCATTAACTGCTGGAGGTAAGTAACTCGCTTACAACTACAACTGTAGCATGAAGACAATTATACAAAGTGCCCTGAAGGATCTTGTCTATCCCTAGAAACACATTACCATCTAAATGTGCCTCTTTCAAATGCAGCTCCGTCTTCTACAAACACAAACTCTCACAAACATGCTTTTTTTTCAGATGGTGGGCATTGGGGTCTTTTTTTCTTTTCCATTTTTGTTAATATTTGTACATTTCATCTAACAATAATCTAATCACCTTTTTCATTTGTATTTTGTACAGTGACATACTTGCCAAGCATGTCAAAAGTATGTCAACACTTTCATATATATAGCTGACTTTTTGAACATATTGTTTCAAGGCGGCAACTAGCACAAATAGCCGGTGCACATTTCACTACAGTGTAACAATTAAAGGCAAAGTTTTATATGTATTATGTATATATTGTGTTGGAGAGGATACTACTAGCTGTCTGAGGTGAACCGATGTTGCCTCCTCACGTTGTCCCTGCAGCGTTCTGATAAGAGTGATTAACCTCCTGCTGGTCACAAGCCAGAAAAAAAGAAGGCAAATGTTGTTACTGTAGTTTTCTCAAGAGCTCAGCAAGTTCATCTGGAACCCATTAAGACTAATTATTGTGTGTGTGTGTGTGTGTGTGTGGACAACAGCCACCAGTTTTACCTTCTTCTCTGGGCTCTCCACCAGCTGCCACTGGTTGCTCTTGATCTGCTGCAGCTCATCAAACTTGGCAGTGACGTCATCGATGGAAAGCTGCAAGAGGTCCCAGAATCCAGCCAGGTCCTGAGATGTGGGTCTGGGCATGGCACTGGGGTCCTGTAGAGCAGCGGAGTGGTTCATTTTTGTATTTAACCCTTGTGCTACCTTGTGTAGAAGACACTGGGTCAAGACAAGGGGCCACTGGGTCAATATGACCCAACAAGGTAGCACAAGGGTTAAGTGAAATCCTTTCCCATCGTTGGTGTGTACAAATGTAAACAAACTTAAAGAACTTTAGACTTGTACTAACTGTTCTCAGCCAGCATTATACCACCTGTATCACACTAAATTAAAATACAGTTCATCCAAATAATTGTAAAATGTAAAAAATATTAATGTTTGAAACTACAACTTACTTACAGTATATATTGCTAAACATATAGCCACCTCCCATTCCCCACCACTGTGTGGCAGTACAGCACCAATATTGGTCCATTACCTCCACTGACAGTTCAAGTGGGAACATCGCAAAACTGCCTTAAATTGCATCTTCAGTTTTTTCTGCAGAATTGGTCTATTGAGTGCTGTAGCAACAATGACGATTAATGATTATGCAAGGTCATGTTAATGGTCACATGCAGTGGGGACAGAATGCATGGGAGAAGAAAAAATGCTGTTCATGTTCATGCTTAAATCAAGCATCGTTTGTACTGTGTGTGCCCTCTTTTCTCTCTGCTCCAACATCAAGTGTGTGCAAATAACATTTCAGCACGGGTGTCTGGTTGCTGCATATCGGTGGTGCACTGCTGCTCGAGATACCTAATGTGTCAACTACAAGTCACGTAATTAGGCAGCCACATGTGCACATTACCGCAGACTGCAAACACAGAATGAGTGTGATCTCAGACCAAGACCAAGGAGAGCTGTAAACTTCAAAGCACGTTCGGAGCTTTTTATAGACGCGTCGCGTAGTTCCCCCTCCGTCCGGCAGAGATGTTCTCTCATTCAGACACGTTGGAAAGCTCAGGGCAATCTAAGGCTTGTCACTACCAATGTTAGATTTAATTCATCATCCCATTATCTATGGCGAGAGAGGGAGAGAGTGTGGCCCAGAACCATCCAAAAGTGAGCACCCAGTTAAGACACACGCACACACGCATAAAAAAAAAAAAAAAAAACACAAGGCAGTGAGAGAGCAGGCAGATTTCAAAATTAGCTATGCTTTCGTAAGGTGTGATTAAGTGCCTGTCTGTCTCTTTCACTGTCTCTCTCTACTGTATCTGCAGAAACATTCCATAATCTCCTGCTGCTGACTCTGTGGATGGTTAGCATTAGAAAAGCTATAAGTTTCCAGTCGACGTGACATGAGGGCTAAACAGTGAGACAGCGTGGCAGTCCATTATTCAAACTCTGAGATCCCATTCAAACCGCTGCCTCTGTGCTCTAATGGATCGCCTCAACACAGGCGCTGCTTCCTATTGGAATTCCCCTTTCGTTTCCTGCGAGGTCAGTAGCGGCAGAGGGACTGCTTCGCTATTGATGTCCGTGGTCTATTTCTGGAAGGCGCACAAGTGCAGCGTCAGGCCCAGCACCTTCGAGAGAAGCCTTACTTTACCCCCTGATCTTTTGTGTCTTTTTATGTTACAGATTAACTGCATGTAGGTCGACAAACACATACTACTCACCAGATTCTGCTGACATAGCCAGTAAAACTGCTGAAACTTTTGAGACATTAGTAGCTGAGCACTTCCCACTGCACTCCGGATTTTTCCTAAGACTGGTGGACCACACGCACGCACACACACACACACACACACACACACACACACACACACACACACACACACACACACACACACACACAAAGAGGGAGAGACCGAGAATGAGTGAGACTGTTTTTTTCGCTGACAGCTTGGCAAAGGCCAACATGTTGAGCAATGTCATTCACAAGGATCCAATCTGCTCGCACAACACTTATCACGATTCTGTGTTTTCATATTCAACATGACAGCTAATACTGTGAATGTTCACTTTGGTTATACTGTTTATACATACTGCAAATATCATGAAAGCATTGACCTCAGACAACAAAAACAGCACCTGCTTTGACAAGAATGTAGGTTCCCTCAGGACACTCACTCTCCTCTGACAGGTCATGTTCCTCTGCTTCTCTCTCCATCTCTTTGCACCACCCCTCCAGTCGCTTGGTTTCATTGTGAAGGAGCTGCATAAACCAGCTGCCATCCCTGCGAAGGGGGGACACTCGGCCTGCTTCGGTGCTCTCCAGACTGGGTTCAACCAGCCAGGGTTCAGGCTGTGGGCTGGAGGGCCCACTGGAAGGCCGGTAGTCCTCCCTGTAGCTGAACAGGCCCTGTGTGCGCACCGTACGGATGGCCCCATACTGCGTGGGCGTGCTGGGCTCAGAGTGGCGACCGAAGCCGCCACCAAACTGCAGGCCCTTGTCCTCCATGGAGGGAAAGCCCTCCAACTCCATGTCTGCTTGTACTGCAGTGGTCACACTGTTGGAGCGCTTGAACCTTCCATGCCTAGAAATGTTTGAGTTGCACGGACAATGCTTTAAAAAATGCAACTTTAAATGTTCTAAACTTTGACTATGGACACTGTTTCTTCTGTTGGGGCCACATACCGTTTATGATCCTCCACCTGGATCCCTATTGAATGGAACTGAGGGAGGCCTTTACTTTCAGTCTCAGAGTCTGTCACAGTTTCCACCTGTTAAAGACAGACAACAGAACAATGTCAAATTATCATCATTCACATCTGAAATGTACAGACTCAAAAGGATAGCTTTATATTTTGACGTTTCTTACTTATTACAGAGAATTCAAGTTTCCATTTTTGTCTTTCAGCTAGCAGTGTAACTAGTGGGTGTACTGGTTTTGAAAGGAGCTTTTAACAATTCAAAAATTCAGCTCTTTATTTACAGACCGATAGATTTACTACATCTGTTTAACAGCTTATTTTACCAGCAACTGCAAGTGTGAATCACAGTCAACACCAGTCTGTAACAATACCCACTGAAACAGGATCTGAAGGATATAATGTATAGCCAACATGTACAGCTGCAGTATGGGTAGTTGCACTTATGTCAATGACAAACAATTATCCAGGAGTTTGGTACTAGGTAAACTGAAAATAGTAAGTTGGCAATGGCATCAGTAACTAGCAAAAACTCTGGGTCACGACTGGCACAGTGTCCACTCTAAACAGCTATATTTACAAGAGGACCATCTATTGTTTTGGACACCGTACGCAGCATTGCCCACAAGAGACATCTGTGTTGGTACGACATGGTCCACACAGACAGCCACAGCTAACATCTGAGGACACTTGCCTCCAGGAGATGCAGGGGCTACCTAACGTAGCCAGACAGTTAGCACACATAGCAGCATCTTGCGGTGGAGCTACTTGCTCAGGTATGGGCTATTGAACGATCTGGCCAGTGCTATCAGCTAGCTCGAGAAGAACTTAACTTGTTTAGCACGCAGACAAACTAGCACAAGAGAGAGTAAGAGAGATCCTCGCTGTGCTCTTCATTACTGCTGCATCTGAATAAGCCCTGTCCATGTAATTGTACAGCCTGACACGTGTAAAGGTCAATAAGACTCCAAAACCTTGTAGAGTGTTTCACACAAATTGGTACATTTGGGAATTTGTAATCTGCAAAAAAGATGACAAGATTAACTACTTTGCACTTGTGTAGTTTTAGTGCCAGTATGATATCTGCCTGCAGACGTGGACGTAGAGTAAGTCTTCAATAAAGAAACCAAATCCTAATCCTTGCCATGTAATAATTCAGTGCTGCCATGCAACTGCAACAACAACCTGCATTACATAAGAAATGTGCCTGTTGTGTTCATCTTTGGTAATTAAAAAAGTCCATTTGGTGGATTTTACTGAGAACCCCGAGAGATATGTTTCTACAGGACAGCTCTCGTACATATGACCAATCTGAATATTAAAATGATAAAACAGGAGAAAAGGAATCCAAAGACACATGCGATTGGTGTAATTAGCATCAAGAGACCAGCAAATGGAGTGACACTGTCAGTTACAGTATTACCTGTATCCCAATAGAGGAACGTGGGGTTTTGAGGTACTCCTCGGCCTTGGACACCAGCACTGCTTTGTCACACGTCTGGACGGAGCTGTGGCTGCCCAAAGACGTATGCCTCTTGCCTGCTGCCGACTCCATGGCCATGGTGACCGCCTTGGTGCTGTCCAGGCTGTCCGTGGAGCTGTAGATGGGACGACCAAGGCTATCTGTGGTCCACAGACCGCCCCGTGGATGCCTGCCCTCATGGTAGGCATCTTGGGTGGACTCTGTACTGCTCTGGGCTGTCACAGAGATAAGAGGCTTGGTGGTGGTGCGCGGGGGCACAGGAGGTGGAGTCTTCTTGTAACTGGGAGGGTATGATACCACTGGATAGCACAAGCAGGATGAGAGGACGAGGACAAGGCAAGACAAGGGTAGAGGATCAAATAAAACATGAGATTGAAAAATATGGCCAAAAGCTGACAAGGTCCAAGTGCTGCAGTTCACCTGTATCACACAGTGTGTGATAAAAAAGCATCATAGCATGATAGGAGATTAGACATGAGGGCACTTGAAGCAAGGGAAATGTCAGTAAGGTGAAAAGCAGCAGCAGCATTGTAATACGTCTGTGTTTTTTGAGGAAGTACAATGAAGGATAACGGGATAAATTTGCTCTTTTAAGTGCAAATGAGAAGGTAATCCATCCAGATGGACCTCACAGCAGAGTTGGAAATGTACCAACTTCACATGCTGGAGATCTTCCTTTTAAAGCTATTATAAAACATCAACTTAACATGTAGTTGGATAGCATACAAATTTAAAAAATAATTTCTATATTTCATGATTTTTTAGGTTTAGATACTTGAAAAGATAATAGCGCAGTAAATAAGTCATAGAGATATATAGAAGCCTAATGTTAGATTTCAAGTAGGGCGTCTATATTATTTGGTGCACAAAGCAAGAATGACCTGAACTGTAGCTATGATCTGGATATATCTTGTTTGTTTAAATATTCAAGTCATTTTTATTCAATCCTCCTATTATGAGAGGAACTATGAGCAGAGCTTGTAGTGGATGATTCCACACTGAAACTCAGTGGAATAATAGCAAAACTTTACAAGTATAAACTGAGACGTATATCTAAGACGTATATGTATAATGGCCCTCATGAGTAGTCAGTGCTTCAAATCAGTTTTTATTTATCATTTAGTGATCCGCTTGTGATGTTGCCGATTAATTTCCTCATTTATTATTTGCATAAATGTATACAGCAAAATATTTAGCATACTGAATACATAATAGAGCAAGACTGTTGAGCTTTGCTTAGTCACACACATACTGTATACTGGCGTAAACAGTTGTAGGCAGGGCCCATATATACACACACAACACACACACACGCCCGCACAAACCACTTTGCATTACAGGTAATTAAGTGCAATAAGAAACCACAGGGACCTCTGTTAAGCTAAATCCAGTCACAGACTTGACTTCCTTCCAACTTGAAGGGGCTGCAGCTTTGCAAGACACAGTGGGTGGATACCGAAATGAAAAGAGCACAGTGACTCAGACGGCATGCAACGCCACACATTCTATTTTTTACACACTCAAAACTGGTACCGAGCAATGTTACAGATTGCTTGGTACCAGATACAAACTGAGTGACATAAATCTCTGCATTTTTACGTTACTCCAGTATCTGAATTTCTTTTGGTCATCTTGCTTTACTTTGCCAATACAACTCATTAAAGTCTGTACATTCATTAGTTTTTTGTCATAATTATCATGTGTAGGACAACGATCAAGATGTTAAATAGTGATATTAAATAACATATTAAAGTTATCTTTTTTAATCAGAAAAACCTGGTCAGATAATTGTAGTATAGTGTAAATGATATTAACATTAACTCAAACTCTCACTTCCTCATTCATCATTTTAAAGATTTCCATCCTGGTTCTCAGTTCAAATGTTGCTCTCCCTCCAAATGAAAGTTGTGTACTTAGTTTGTTGTATACTTAGGAGAGATGAAACACTGTGTGGTAGATGTTACCTACCTTAATTACAAAACCCATTATCTTCAATTATAACACTAACTGACTAGGAAAAGCTAATGTGCCTACTAAAATATCAAAGTAAAGTTTGAACTGTTGTTGGCGATATAGATGGGATTCCAAAACAACAAGGACAGCATGCACATGCACAGCAAATACTCTGTGTTTACAACCAATGAGTCAGGAGTTCGACCTAATGGTGGTGCTACAGCAGAGGCCATAGGGTGTCTCTTGATAGTGGGACTGTCCACTTAGGTGGCAACAAACATTTGAACAGTCACACAACCTCCTTTGCAGAGGTAATGAATGGGAATGTACTCTCTTAGTAGGGTAATAATAAAGACTCTAAATGAGCCTATCACCAGACTGAATGTTGAGTCAGCACTACGCTGCTCTTCTGCAGTTCATTCATATACTTTATGCTTGCCTAAATGGACTGACACTTTGAAAGACATTTGTTGCCT
Source organism: Nannoperca australis (assembly GCA_036023655.1). Taxonomy (NCBI): domain Eukaryota; kingdom Metazoa; phylum Chordata; class Actinopteri; order Centrarchiformes; family Percichthyidae; genus Nannoperca; species Nannoperca australis. Next base: position 3,052 of record JAVQJD010082181.1, on the reverse strand, counting down.
TATACGCCTACATTTATGTGCTGGGTAGAATTATCCAATTATTTGCTTAGGTTAATATTGTTTAGTGACGGCAGTCCTCCTGGGTTATCACACCACCACATAATAAGCTTCTGGGAACATTTCCCTACTCAATCTGCAAAAAGAGAAAAATCACAATGTCTTGCAATAACATTGACTGGACAGCAGATGTCCTCCTATATAAACTGTACACAGTTCCCTTAAAGATCTATATGGGCAATAGTGGATTTTGTCAGTAGATTAAGATAAGGATTTTCACCAGTACTGTTGTTTATGTGTCTTTGTGTGTGTCTGTGTCATTTCTGTATTAATATCCTTACATTTATGGTAATTTATAGTACCTGGAGCTCAACCTGATACTGTTAGAAGTGCTGGAAGAATCAACTGAATAGGAATTGTATACCACAAAGAGTCAAGAGTACAGTTATTTAAGTTGATCTGAGCAGTGCCTGAATGAATCTTGGTACATGTACTCAAGCACCAATTTATGCTTTTCTATATTTCTACTTCACTAAATTTCAGAGGGAAATACTGTACTTTCTACTGTACTGCCTTTATTTGATAGCTACATTTATCAGTTTATTTGCAGATTTCGATTTTACATGCAAAGTTACAGATTAAACTACCAAACATTGTAAGTGAAGTTCTGCATCTTAAATAGCTACAGTGCTGCTTACACACAGAGCAGTAATAGTAATTATAGTGATCTAATGATATGTAATAACATAAAACTCAGAAGTGCCATTCTGTTGCTGCAGATGTCTTGTTCTCGGCTACACAAGTGTCGATCATGGACTGATGAGTGTCTCAAGCTTCCAATAAGAATCTAATTCAAATTTAATTTGAAAACACAATGAAAGGTCTTGTGTAGTACAAATCTTGCATATTGCACCCAAGAAAAAAAGTTCAGAATTGCCTTCAGCACTACTAAAACAACAGATACCACAATTAAGGTTTACATGTCATGGTCCAGACAAGATATATTAAAATGATGTTGGGATATTTCCAGAAAAATTAATGTCCTGAAGGTTGTGTGACTCATTAACAGCCAGGAAGAAACAACCTAAAGCCTTAAAACATTGTGGTAAAGAGCATCAGTTCCTTCAAAGTTCAAGGTATTCTGTTTACATTACAAGTATTAAGACAGTATAGCCTCGATAATCGATCCTGCCATGTAATCACAAGACCTGCCCCACTCACTCCACCCATGTGTAAAACCCACAGTTTAGGGAAATGTTCAGCACACATTAGGAGCCCTGGAACACAATGAATCGCCAGCTGAGAAGATGTAGAAAAGGCATGTTGAGGTGAAGTGTTTTACATCAACAAAATACATTTGCAGAGCTACTGTACAGCATGTTTCCTCTTTAAGTACTACAGCCTTAGTTGAAAGTTGGGCTAATATAGTCCAGGGACGCATCGTGCCCTTTGTGCAGTCAGGCTGTATTTGAATTTGTTTGTTTTGTTCAGCGTACTGCAGTGGGCAGTTCAGTAAACAGACCTACACATTGGAGGTGCAGCCAAGGCTAAATGCACCTGAATGTTATGTGTTGCCGCTCTGCTTAAATGTTTCTGTAGTACTAAAAGTAAAAAGTGAATAGTTAATGCCTTGACATTTTTTGTTACATATGGTCTGCCCCCTGCTGCTCAGAAGCATGTCACAACACAAATAAACTAACCTATGAACAATATGTCCTCACTAACTATCCAATCCTAGTTACTTTCTGTTGCCATTTCTAGCTTCATAGACGCAGTGAATCAACAGTGTGCAGAGCAGTTGAGTGGACTTGTTATACTATTCTTTGCGGATGAATGAACAGAGAAGTTGAACCTAGAGCAGATTGGAGGACTTCGCGGTGGGTAGGGTTAGCCGTTCGGACAGGTGAGTACGACAACAAACCAACAGCTGTTGTTATATGTTACAAATAAACACTTTTCACCGAATGTAGGTCAGGCTAAATGGCGTAAGTACGCAACTTCCTTGCGCACGCGACCAAAGTCTAGTCAATGGTTGAAGACAACAAAACTAGCAAACAGAAAAGACTAGCGGCGCTAACGAGCGACAGTAAATAACAAACAGTAGTCTTATGTGACTTTGGAAAAAATAGGAGAGTTTGGAAATTGACAGAGTTTCTGTTGGAGTGGTTTTTAAATGTTTTTTAATCATGTTTGACACATAAAATCGTTAAAATCCAAAGACCAGGTAGGCTAACGATGCTAACACAGTTAGCAACTAACTGACGCAGTGTATTTTAGCTCTATTTTGTAATGTTGGATAAAATAATGAAAATGATAAAATCTACAAAGCTTAGGAACCCACAGAGAAATGTTGTTAACGTTGTTCAATTCGTTTTGTAGACAATACATTTTTGTATTCATTTTTAACAGGGAATCAAGTTGCCCAAATCAAGCTTCTCAGAGCAACCTTTCAAGCCTACTCAGGGTTAGTGCTTCATTTTCACAACATAAGTTTTCTGATTAGCTCATTTTCAGTTAACATTTTTAAAGTTAACATTTAAAAATATGAAACATTATTAAAAAAACATATGTAACAACTATTTACCAGGAAGAGATGCACTTATTTGTTCTTTCTTTTTTGACAGCAGCAATATAGCAGGACCCCCTTTGCTACACCCATGGATGTATGACTGCAAATGAAACGTAGTTTGCAAAGATAAGTGCTAGTATGGAGGGAAGGAGAAGAGATGGAGACAGACTGATACCTGGAGGTGGCTGAGCACGGTCCACACTGCAGGAAGTAGGGAGACGAAACTGAATCCCTGCAAGGAGTAAGCAACAACAGTTAGAAAGGACAGATGCAGGTATTGGACACACTAATGCACACCTACAGTGAATACCTACCACAACTAACTCCAACAAGGCTAAAGCTCAATTATAAATATTTACAGAATGTTTTCCCTTTGCATATCCGGTTGTTAAGTAAGTCAGTAACAGGCAAGTAGAGAGAGAAACACAGATATGCTCAATTTTCATTTTAGAAATTAGTCACATCACTGGGGGGGGGGGGGGGGGG
>JAVQJD010082178.1:0-27461 GCA_036023655.1 Nannoperca australis | reverse complement strand
TGTGTGTGTGTGTGTGTGTGTGGGGGGGGGGGGGGGTATCCTCTTGAGAACAGCTTGTACATGTGTCTGTCTGCAGTTTGTCTTTGTTTCATGGTGCGTCAAATGTTCAAAGAGGCTTTTCAGCAGAGAATGACTTCACAGCGCAGCAGTTGTTTCGGTCTCTCATCCGTCTGACCCTACAGTGAGCAGACTACACTCCACTGCCCATCCTCACCACATGCCCTGTGTAATGTAATGGTCCTGCTCCTTTTTGTGTGAAGCTGCTTTACATTTCCAGTTTCAATCTTATCCCAGCCATAACTTCAATTTTGCATAATTTACTGTGCTTTTGTACTATGACGCTCCTTCTTGTCTTTAATTTATTTTAAATGCAGGACTTCTTGCTGCTCTTTCTTTTCCATCTGTCTTTCCTCTTTTTTATCGCTCCTTAGGCGAAGTTAATCTCTCTTTTCCGCGTCACTAGGCCTGATCGCCTCCTCATCACACAGACAAATGCATATGCAAGCACACACATAGGTACACATGCGCGCCCGCACACACACACACACACACACACACACACACTTGGCTGGAGAGTGGTGGGTTGAGGGAATAATTAAGTGATAATTAAGGTCTTTTTAATGATTTGATTCAGTGGCTCTGTGCATTAAGAGTATGTGTAAGTGAGGCACTCACCTCTCCAGCCTATTACCATGACCTTGACTTTAGTGAACACACCAAGAAAGAAAGGCAGAGCAGTTGTAGCATAAGTAAAGGTTAGAGGAAACTTAAAGGTTAAAACACACACACGCACACACACACGCACACACAGACAAATCCACAAACCAGTGCTCGTACAACTGCTGTGTAGCAGTGGGACGTAAACCTTACTTACACACTCTTACACAATGCGTTATTGCCATGGGGATATGAAATTTAATGCTTCACTGAGTGATATGTTGGTTGATTGTTCTGTATGTGTGTAGTGTGTGTGTGTGTGTGTGTGTGTGTGCAAAAGTGCCTGATTTGCAGATATACACTAAGAGCAAGTCTATACTGTGGTTAATTAAGTGGGAGAACAATGTTAAACTCAGTGGTTTTAATAGTGGGAGTGTAACGTGTGTGTGTGTGTGTGTGTGTGCATGATCAACCCCCTTCCCTCATCTCCTTTTTTCTTGTTAGAGAAAAAAAGTGAAGAGGTTCTTAGCCATCTGCATGTCTGTTTCCAGAAAGCCAGCACAATTCACATTTCCATTATGATACATGTTGTCAGATCATCCCACTGCAATTTATACTCGCCTAAAGCTACCGCTCCTTATTAAATCTACTGTCTGCTCTGACCATGTCTGCAAGTGTTATGTATGTGTTTTCTAGACATCCCCTATGCCGCAATTACTCTATCTCCATACTGTTAATAGTCCTCTTCACAGCTTTTACAAGGTTGCGTGTGTGTTTTCGCATGTGTAGCTAGGAGGTCACAGGTTGGTGTGGCTGAGTATTTGACAGACCTGTTGCAGATGAAGAGTGTTTATTGGTGTGTGTCGACATGGCAACCCCTCTATCACCTGCCAGGCATCAACACACACTCCTGAATCCCTATGATTCACCGGCTGATGCTAAAAAAGCCTACAAGTGTGTGTGTGTGTGTGTGTGTGTGTGTGTGTATAGGCGTGCATATGTGTGCCTGCAGGCGGGAGCATGAAATTCTCCTAGCAACAATGCTAAAGAGGAGGCACTTGAAGTGACAATGTGTGTATAAGTGGATATGTGGATGTGTGTTTATCTTCAAAGATCTCCGAGCATTGAATAAGATTCAATCACGCCCAGTGTGTGTCAGCGCCTACTAAAACAGACGCATCCAAACAGGCCGGCCCGGGACAAGGTCCAACTGGTTTGTGTGTGTGTGAATGGGTGTGTGTGTTTTACCTGCTGTAGCATTAGAGCCTGCTGTTGCTGCAGCAGGGCCTGGAGCTGAGGGGGAGAGAGGATCTGTTGCATCTGCTGAGGAGTGATCATCTGTGGACTCATCATCGCCATGGACACTGGCACCTAAAGACAGCAAAGGGATGCACACGCAGACATTTTACATTGTTCACACTTAAGACACTGGCTTGCAAAAGTAGGATGACTCAATCAATGGGTTAAGCTTTGCGTGAAAGGCCGATCCAGCACAGCTCAGGTTTTAAGCATGACTGTGCCTGCAACTGAATGCTCAACTCAAAACAAACAATCTGAATGGAGGTTGTGCAGCATGCTGGTATGGACAGGTAAAGTTAGAAAGTTGTGTTGTCTTATTCTTTGTTGTCACTGGCACTGCAAAGAAAAGCTGGCAACATCAGACAAAGACAAATATACAGACATACCATGGCACACACACATATTGTTGACACTTTCCTACACAAAGCTGGCGTTGTAAAAGAACAGAATAAAAACTAGCAATTTCTGTGACAACAGGCAGATAAAGGGACAGATATGCAATCTCCCAATAAGATAAAAAATCTTATCTGCTTTCATAAACACATGATTAGGGCAGCCACCGATTCTCTTTCCACACAGTCAAGCCTGGCTAAGAAGAAAGGAACAACAAAGTGGCTATCTGATGAGATGTCTATCTCATCAGATAGGGCTGCAGGCAGGCAAAAACACAGAGAGAAAGAGAAAGACAGAGAGAGAAACGTGGTGATTCTTGCACATGTGTTGTGCAAGAACTCCTAATGCACATGCATTGTACACAGAGATGGGCCTAGATGCTAATCTGATTACAAACACTGCAAAGCTGAAGACAAACTAACCACATAAAGCAGAAATTGAGACACTCAACCGCATGCATATGTAGATTGAATACATGAAAAACTACACCGATAATTCTGCTGACCAATTGCTTTAGTATTTATTAACTGATTTAAAGTTTGAGAAAATAATAAGGGGGATAAGGAGACAGAGCAGTTCCGATACTGAGAGATATTTTGTCTCCCACTCCATCTCACTCCCCTTTCTTCACTGCCCGCACATCAATAAACTATACTGCCTTCTCAATACAAATAATCCTGTCTGTTAAGACGTGATGGCTGTTTCACAGAGAAATACAAGGGTGAGTTATCACCTCTGAAATTGGCCATTTATCTATATTCACTCCGTGGTGAAATATCAATCTCTCTCATGGTCTGTGTGTGGGCTTGTGTGTGTGTGGGCATGCACAAGTGCCAGTGTGTGCGGAGCTCTCTTCAGAGCAGTTCATCTACTCACCACCTGAGGGGATGGCAGGTGGGGAGGGTGATGTGTGAGGGAGCGGTAGGGAGCAAGAGAGGGGACGAGCTGTCACTGGTAAATTAAATCTGTAAAGCGCTGATTTGACTTTGTAAACAAGATTGTGCCATAAATACTAACACCTTTTTTCCCACCTGGCCCCTATCTCCCCCTCCGTGCCTCCCTCCTTCCATCCATCTCTGGCTCTTTTTCCTCTCTGTGTGTTTGTCAGTGGCCCCACACTCTGCCTTTATCAAACCAGGCCTTCCTAACTAAACACAACCCATGCCACATATAACAGCGAGGAGGTGGAGAATAGGTTGGAGAAGGCTGGGAAGATGTGGGTTTGGGCTAGGAAAGTAGAAGAGGGGTGTGTTAGGGTTCATAGATGAATGAGCTGTAGCGCAAGAGTGTGTGTGTGTGTGTGTGTGTTTGAGCTGAGGGAGATGAAAAAGAAGAAAAGACAGAGTCAGAGTGGGGCGAGGAAGGGGAAGGGTGGTGTTGTGGCAGTTGGTAAAGGAACAGGCAGAGGGGATGGGGTGGTGGAGTGTAGTAAGTAAGGTGGGGGTGGTGATGGGTGCCGCTTGGCGTCATGCCAGCCTGCCCCCGCCGCCGGGCCTTGTCAGTCTAAGCTGCCAAATGAAAAGCTGTAATTAATTGCTCTTGTGCATCCCATTCTTCCTCCCTGACAACTCATACATTCTATTTTATACACACCGCCATTGACATTTTCAAGTCAGAAGCGTAATAATTACTAGAGTTATAGCACCTTTCTGTGTGTTGGCTGACGCTCTGACGCCTAAACCAAATGCGCGTCCATGTGTGCAAGCCCTGATATACTGGTCTGTGTGTGTATGCATGTGGGTGTACATGTGGGTGCACGTATGCATGTGTTTAAGGCTGAGTGTGTGTGGCAGGCTGAATGCTGAGTAGTTAAGGTTTGACGCCATTAATTGCCCCTATAATCTAATATCACAAAGCGTGGTGATTATGGGGCATGCGTTGCCACCACCATACGACACCGCCAGCCTGAGAGCGCCGCCACAAAACAAAAGCCTCGCCATTAGCGATTTGACGGGCCAGGACAAAAGCGCCTCACAATGCGGAATTATATTTTCATTCGGCTTTGTCTCTCCCGGTGAATGATTTCTCCCCTTTCATTGGACTGTGAATAGGGAGAGTTTGAAAAGCCGGGCGATTTGAAGTCAGCCATTTATTAAATGCATTTAATTTTTTTCCCGCTGTCGTCCCATTTTTTTCATGTTGCATGTTAATTTAAAAGAGAGAGATGTGTGATAGATTAGTGGGAGAGAGGTGAAGCAGGGGGGGGGAGCGAGCAGAGAGCACAGGGAAGGATGGATCCAATCCACATAGGGGAAGAAAGGGAAGAAGGGGGAAAGGAAGGGAGAATTGAAATAATAGTAAATAATAAAACGGTAAAAAAAGAGAGATGTGTGTGTAGAGTTGTACAAAAAGAGGAAGGAACCCTACTTAGCAGATTTCTGGAAGGGGAAAGTGCGCCCTGGAGGATGAGGCAATGGTTAGGACAGTGAAGACACACAAACGCAGGTGAACAATCACGCACAGTAGGTGAAAGTTGAGCCACTAATAATAGCACAATTTTAAAAACCTAAGATGTCACTACCATCATTAACATGCATGTTATACGTGCACACATACACACACACACACACACACACACACGTGAACACACAAGCAGACACATACACACTGCTGAGGGGTCGGTGGCTGACAGAGGTCAACCCATGTCTTGGAGAGGGGGAGATGGGGGAGGGAGGGAAAGAGGGAGGAGAGGAGAAGCAAGAGACAGTCCTGTCGTTTACAGAGAGTGGAGGAGTAATTAGAGGGGTTGTTTGAAGAGGGAGTTTAACTGATTAACAAAGGAAGAGAGGGAGCGAGGGAGTGCCCTAAAGATGGGAAGGAAAAGAAGGAGAAAGGCATGGATTCCCAGAGGAGTGAAGAGAGAAAAGAAGGGGGGTGTAACTTGCATTTCAATGAGGCTCCATCCCTCTCTCCTCTCCTCCCTTGATGACTTTTCATTCTAACGAGGAGGAAAGACCCACTTTCCATTTCAGAAACCTCAGGAAGAGAGGGAAGAGGGCGATCTGATATTAAACCAGCATGCAACTGGGGAAATAGGCCCAGCATGGCTCAGTGCCATATTTATATAGAGAGTGGCTGGTTAAATGACTGCATCTTCTCTAATTTAGGAGTGAACTTTGAATTTCACACCTTCACCTTCCTTCTAATTGAGGTCTCTGACTTAAAGAATCCACCCAAAACACAGCCCCCTTAACCATCACTTGATTTGTGCACACCAAATCATCACATTTAAAATAAACAAAGATGGTCTTAAGGATGTTTAGTCCTCTCCTTTAACATAAATTCAGAAAAACACACAAACCATGTGGCCCTTTCTAAAAGATCAGCCAGCGTACCCTCAACACTCCCTTGAGCTTCACAGGCAGATCCATTACCTGCTACAGTTATTCACCTCATGCTGGCACAAAACTGCACGGCCAGTACATGATGTGTAACTGTGTGTGTGTGTGTGTGTGTGTGTGTGTGTGTGTGACGGCAGTGAGTGGTGAGAAGAAAGGAGGCTATAATCAGAATCTAAACAGGCTCTCAGTCTAAATGATGCAGGCCTTGCCTCTGGGTCTACGGGGACACACAGGAGAGAGGGATAATTGAAAAAATGACAGAGGAGAAAGCAGGAGGAAGAGAGAGAGAGGCTGACACAGACCTCCTCCCCTCCTCCTCATCCCCCTCTCCTGGTCGGAGCAAACCCCAGCGCTGTTTATCCTTGTCACTGAACATTACCACCTCACTCTGGAAGGGACGCCTGCCTCTCTGTCTCTCTTCCTGTCACACACACACACACACACACACACAGATGCGCACAAAAACAGGCCTCTGACTCCAAATCTTTTGTTTGCTCCATAAATACATCATCATCAGATCAAATACATTGCCTTAATGTTTTTCTGGCATCCTCTTTAGAAAAATTTAAATCCTCCTTGGATGCCATTATTTCCACAGACTTCGCCTCTTCTGATTGGTCGCAACAGTTTGACACATTAGCAGCAGTGGCAGAAAAGAGAGGGGGGGGCTAGAAAGAGAGAAGCAGAGGAGTGAAGGAGAAAAGCATTTGAGTGAAAAAGAGAAATAGAAGGAGCGCCTACTGTGCTGAGAGCGTTGTTTGGAGCTCAGGGCCAGGCCTCTACTGGAAGAAAAAGGGCCCCATTGTGTGTGGTGAGTACCCCTCCTCCAGCTAATCTGCAGCGGGGCCAGGGGCCACATTACTCTGGGGGGGGGAACTGATGAGCGAAGCCAGGTGGAGTTGGGGATGATACAGGCATCTTACCGCCTCAAACGTTTTGCTGAGTAATGTTTCTGTCTGAGTCTATGAACAATGTGTGTGTGCAGGCTGGTGCCAAAAAAAGGGGCCGGAGGAGGTTTGAGTTGTATTGAATCACTGTGTGTATGTTTCTATCTATTACAAATTGCCTTCACAACACACATATTTGTGTGTTGTATGGCCCATTATATCTTCCTAAAACCTTCATGTAGCTATAGATATGTTGTTGCTGCAGTTTTCACTGAACTTGTAGAAGTGAGATGCTGCTTGCTCACACCTGGTAAGCATATACTTTAAGCAATAAGGAAGCTTTTACACACTTACATCAAATAAGATATATCTGGCTTTATTTAACATGACATGGCAGGTTTCTAAGAACACACTGAATTGGAGATAAGGTGAGCACAAAGGTGCTGAGATGAAGATTGAAGAATAGATGGATGCATGCATGTAAGGACGGATGAATAGATGACATGATAGAGGTGTGAGAGGACAGTAGAGAGCCCAGAGAGGAACGCAGGCTGCTGAGAACAGCCAGTTGGGATCTCAACTGGCCTATCACTGAGCAGGCCTTGTTCTATGCTCACATAGGCACACATACTCATACACATGCACTATGCATGTGGATGCGAATAACACTCAGCTCTCCTTGACAGGGGCCAGACAAATGAAGAAAAGAAAAAAAACTTCAGAGAGGACAGTGAAAGACCAGTAAGTTCAAGTGGAAAATCCTCCTCCTCTTCCCCCCTCTCGCCCTCCCTCTCTCTTCTCTTGTCCGCCACCTCCCTCCATCTAACGCCCCAGTGCTTCAGAATAAAAATGACAACACATTTCCAGAAACACACACACAGACACACACACGCACTCGGGGCATTTCATTGGGAAGTGTGAGAGGCCGTTATCGACCATATTTCATTACTGATTTCACTCATGTTTCAAATCACAAAATAAGAGTTTCACACTTCAGTGGCCAGACCCAAGCCTCTCTTCTCCATCCTTCCCCTCTGTCTGTCCACCCCTCTGCCCAGAGCCAAACCCATTCCACTGGCTGCTCAACCTCCTCTCATACGTCCTTCACAAACTGTCAGGACCCCATACTACCCCCAAACACACACACACACATACACACGCACATGCACACAGAGCCCCAATTCCCTCCACATCAAATAAGAGAAACTGCCAACTAAGCACTTTCATTGAGTGGACAAAAGGAGTGCTTTGGGAAAAACACTTTGAAAGGAAATAAAAGAGAACGAGAGAAGGAACCGCTTCAGTACCACAGGCTCTGGGGGTCTAAACACTCATCTTTCCACATACTTTTGTTGATTAGTTAAAAGACTTTGAACCCTGCTTCAGAATCCTTATGTTCAGTAGTTTTTCACAAATCTGTTGTGGTTCAAATAAGGCAGCTGGGGAAGGTCAGAAAACAATTCAGCAACAGAAAAACTGGTGAGTTACGGTTGTGATATTGATTAAACGTATTTTCATTGAAATAAAATCTCTTCTTTAAGACTGACATGACTCAGTTTCTTTCTGCCGGCTCCCTCTCTTCCTCCATCCCACTGTGCCAGTGCCAGCCCTCTCCAGAGAGCAGAGAGGCAAGCTAATTAACATATCTCTAATGAGTCTTTTCATTTTTTTCCTAATTAAACGAGCCCCTCAATAATACATGAAAACAGGACACCGCGCTATTCAATTACATACGTATGGGCCACAGCCAAGCACGTGCGTTAATCTGTATGTGCGGATGCCAAGTGGCAGTGTGTTAAGTGTGCCAGGCGTGTGTCTGCCAAGTGGGTGTATATGTGTCTGCTTGTGCCCACCCAGTGTATGAGCGCGTGCCAAGTGTGTCCATTGTAGAGAACGTGCGGCAGGTCATGGAGGCATGCTACGTGTCATGCTGGGTAATCCGCCAATTGCCACTTTGTCTGCCAACTGTGTGCCCACCAATTCACTCAGTTGCACGTGTGCCACGATCAATTAAGGTAACTGTGGCCAATTATGTCCAATACCTACTACAAACACACACCTAGTGTGAAGTTATCCAAATACTGCAGAGGGTGAACATATCTTTCAAGTGTAATCTCGTGCAAAGAAATGGCCTTTTTCAATTTACAGTTCTTGTTCAGGAAAGACTGACTGAGCTTGAATGCTCTTTTTCCATGATGCCCATAACAAATTCACACCAAAATCCCCATTTTGTTTTGTTATATTCCATGTATGGAGTGAACAACCTTAAAAATCGAGTTTATTTATTGAGATTCAGACTCAATTAAAAATTTGTGTAACATATCCATTGAAAATGGCAATTTCCTCCTATTTCCATACTGTTATTTAAGTGTTATCATTAGCTACTAACATTATTAAGTATTATTTCTATATGTGTAAAATTTGTTTCTAACGTCAAATTAAAACGCCTCTTTGGTCTTGAATCATCAAACTAAATAATCATTAACACTGCTCTGATTATTGTGCTTTTTCAGCTGTAATTTTGTGTGCAACACAATCAATATTTTCCTGCAATTGCCTGTCTAGAGACTTGAGCTATTTTCGAGTTTCTCCTGAATGTGACACTTGACAGTGACAACACACACACACACACACACACGCACACATACAAAGAGTGGATTGATACAATCTCACACAGCCAGCCAAACACAGAGACCATCTCTGAACAACCAATCAAAAAGAAGATATAATCTCAGAGTTTCTTTTGCTCTCAGCTCAGATCCTCCCCTCTATTATAAATAAAGAAAAGAAGAGAAATATGATGGGGAAGGGGGGTAGAGGGGCACAAGAGGGGCGTTGGAGGAGGGGGTTTGTCAGCGCAGACCAAGGCTTCTCCAGAGAAGTCAAGACGTGAATAAAAGTCTTCCCGCTCTCCCTGTCTGCCTCTGTCGTTCGCCCTCAGAGAGAAGGGAAAAATCTAATTATCGAGCTCCTAAAGATCTCATTATTGGCTGAGGCTCATTTGCATGTGTGAGAGCAGCCCAGCAGGAACCAACCTGAGGACGGCCATTTTGTGCCTGATGTGAGCCACTGTGTCACTGTACAGTTGCTCACTGCCACCTTTAAGAAATGACCACATTAAATGTCATGCTTCACTCACTCCACCGCTCACTCACCCTCTCTGTGGCCAATGGATGATTGCTTCGATTACAATTTTTTAATTATCATAAAGCTGCAAATTACAGCAATTAAGAGATTTCTTTGCCCCACCTTAGACTCAACTCAGCTTTGTTGTGAGGTCTAGTAAACAACTTCAGTGCTACTGCTACACACACATACACTAACACTTTGTGCTTGGTGTTTGTGCCTGTGTTTCTGACTGTACAAACACACACACACAAATGTAAATCCAAGCGTGTGTGTGTGTGTGTTGGTAGGGTGTGTGGAGCCATGAGAGCTGACAGCTCCGACAACAGAGATGTGGCGTGGATGCCCTGGAGAGTACAGAAAGGCTAGCCAGGCCAGGCACCAACAAACAAGACAAACAAGACAGGGATGGGGAGAGTAGAGGAGGGGTAGAGTGGTGTGTGTGTGTGTGTGTGTGTGTGTGTGTGTGAGGCAGTAAAAGGGTAATACTCCTTTCATATAAGAGATGCAAGTATAAGACAAGTCAACTGATTGTGCGATCAACCTCATTCATGTGAAAATGCTGTCACAGGTTAATCCCTTGTCAGGGACCCGACCGTAGTTCCGTACACTAAACAACAGATTTACATCACATGTTAACTTTCACTTTCAGTTCCCTCTACATGCTCGCTTTCTTTTACTTCCCTACTTTCTATCTCATTCGTTTTTTCTAAGGCGAGTCAGCAAGAGAACATTAGTAACATTTAATTAAATTCCCATCTCCTGATAGAAACGCCAAAGCAGGGTAGTGTCCGACCTGCGTTTGACCCAGGTTGGAAGGAGGGTCTGGTGACACACATTGACCCATTTGGATCGATCACCAATGCGGATTTAAACCATGTGTGAGGGTCTAAAAAGGGTTCAGGAGGGCAAGCCACAGACAGAGGAGACCGTACTGTAGGTCAGAGTCAGAGACGTGTTTTAATATTAATTTAGGCCATATGTGGACCATTTTGTGTTGATTTAGAGAATAAATGGATTTTCAGTCTTTAGAAAATTCTAACAATACAGATCTGATTTAAAACAGTATTTATTTTATTATCTTAGTGCTTAAAAGTCACAATGTAATTTCTCCAACTGCCAGTTTCTAGCCAATGTAAAGAAAGTGATTCCTATTCCAATTCAGGTTTTTGATTAAAGTGTAATCCGCAAGATCCCCCCTTTTGAAAATTGTATCTCATTTATGACATCTTCAGTAATAAGCATTAATTCACTGGCATTTTTGCACTTCCCAGAGGTCACTTGGCAATTAAACTGTGCAGCCAACACTGCAAAATCTTCTTTCTATTGATGACGCTTGCGTTTCATGTGATTTTTTATTTTCTACTCTGTCATGGTGGCCACTGCTGTTCAAACACCCAGCTTGTCCTCTGTTTATTCTAAACAAACCCCTCTTGCTACTCCCGGAAATATAAAAGTCAGTTTCTTTGCACCAGAGGAGTTTTCCTGGAAACAACATGACCCAGCATCAAATATTTATGAGAACTAATTTACATGCTTTTATCATTTACATGTTGCAGCATATCACTCTAAAACAAAGTTGCATATAAGTTGCCTTTTATCTAGACAGCCTACACTGTATCATCACCTTTAAATGTGAAAAGTTTATCCCACGAGCACCTTACTGGTTTCAGACACTGCGTATGTAATCTGACCTTCTCCTTGCTTCGTATTCACATCCGTCTTTCTCTCTCATCCATCTTTCTTCATTTCCCACACTGCGATGGCCCAGCTGTCTGTTTATCATGCGGTGTGTTAATGAGAAGAACAGCGCAATAGCCATACTGCTTGCTGCTCTAGTAGACCCATGGCCCCACTTTATTGATATGAGACATAGCTACAATCACACTTCTGCATGTACTCTGCACATCACATAATTGTGCAGAACTACCAGAAGTAATGTTATGTGTGATATTCATCAACATACACTGATAGTAATAATGTGTGTGGGCTGTCTGTGTGTGTGTGTGTGTGTGTGTCCTCCTCAAGTGTCTTTCAGTGGGGATCCTGCACTCCAGCTAACCCCACTCTCTCTGCTTACTGTGGAATTCGACTCTGAAAACAGCTCACTACCCAATCACTACAAAGGCCTCTTTTACACACATACACACACTAACAATCACACACACTCATAGAAAGAGGAAGAGAGAGAGACACACAGATACAGAAAGAGAGAAAGGGGAGAAAAGTATGCGCCTATATCACACTGTGTAGTTGACGTGGCAGGTGCAGCAGCCAGGGGCTTAATATTATACAGATTCTGACAAAGCAACACTTGGATTGTGCATCTGTGTGTGTGTGTGTGTGTGTGTGTGTGTGAATGTGCGCATGTGCATTTGTGTGTGTGTTCTGACCTGCACAGGGCTCTGTTTGACCTCGTTGCTGCCAGGGGAGTTGAGTCCAGAGGCCTGCTGGAGGAGGAACTGTCTGGCTGCCTGGAGCGCCTACGAGAGAGACATAGAGATGATCAGATGATCACACACACACTCATATATTTACAGTATTAAACAACAGCACACTCATACAAGTAATGAAACAACACACACCTATACAATAAAACTTTTTTCAATTTAAATCAAAGAAAAGCACAAAAAACTCTCATACTGGCCACTCTTTGCTGTACCCTCTTCCTTTGCCAAGCTGCCAGGTCTGATTTCCTCAACCTGAGACGTCCATCTGGCACACATACAGCATTTATGTGTGCCTCAACTGTACGTGACTGAATTCATCCCAACTCATTCAAAACCTCAAAACTCTGACCATCTCCTCTATCCATTCTTTGTTCCTCTGCCCTCCCTTCTGTTTCACTCTCTCTTCCACACCCTGGTTTTCCCCCTCCTCTCTTTTCCGAGGAAGGTGCAAAGTGGGTTTTCCACATCCTCTGAGGCAGAAGTGTGTCAGCATATCTTCATGTGTGTCAGTTGCACTGTGTTTGTGTGTGTCAGAGTGATGTAAGGAATCGTTTGCCCTGATTTGCCCTGAAGAGCTGTGACTAACCGCCACCCACCTCTTCATTCCTCCTCCTCTTCCCATTTCTCCCCTTTCTGCCCTCCAGTGCTGTCCATTCAAACCGGTGACACCATTGCTCTCTAGCTCTCGGTCTTCGCTCCTTCACTCTGCCCTTGAGTGTTGCCGATTCATCCTTCTGACACTGCAACCTCAGCCATCCCTCCCACTGTCTCTCCACATACCTCTTTTATTTCCCTCACCCTTAATTGTGTTGAAAACTGTATATACGTCTTTCTTTGTGTCACTACATTTCTCTTTTTTATTTGCTGTGTTGCTTGTTGTAGTGTTAAAGACTCATGCTCGCTATCATCAAGACAAATCAGTCCCTGAGGAACTGGCATTTTTGTTGGAATGTCTGAACTGCTCCTAAAACAAAACAAGAAAACACCCATCTCAAAACACCTTAGCGCGGCTGCTCTTACGCTCAGCTCACACTCACACACACACACACACACACACACACACACACACACACACATACAAGCACAACCTCATGACAGAGGGTTAGAGAGGGGAGACAGCAGGATGCACATTTGCTTCCTCTGACTCAAAGGGGAAAGGTTCCTTAGTAAATATTGATTTATGAAAGTCTGTGTGTGTGTGTGTGTGTGTGTGTGTGTGGACACCGCAAATTAACGGCCAGAATGAGGGATGTTCTTAACCATGGAAGCTCTTACTCAACCACGCAGCAGCAGAAATCAGTTCTATAGCATCATTTCACAACTACAGAAAATTGTGAAGCTGTGAAACATGTGCAGCACACACTTATTGTATATTGTCACATTTTTAATGAATTGTCAAATTAGAAGTTTGGGTACATTAAGTAATGTTTAATTACAAAAACAGAGAGGGGAGATTAGAGGGAGACAGAGAGAGAGAGAAGTTCTCTGTGCAGTCAGAGTGATGAAAACCATCTGTATCGAGCACACTTGCTACTTTTGCTGAGACCGCAATTAAAACACACACATGGACGTGGCTTTAGACATGCCTACACACACACACACAGATACATTTTAACACTTTAACAAAAATCTTGGGAACCCCCTCCCATTTACTGGTTTGACCTCAGCATTAAAGCAGGCACAGACATACACACACACACACACACACACACACAGAGAAACGACCCAAAAAAATCCACAAAAAAAACACAACCGCCCAGTTTGTTGGCATGTGGTGTGAATTACTCCTTGAACACCCTGTCTGCCCAAGAGTGAGTGTGTGTGTTTGTCTGTGTGTGTGCGTATGTGTGTGTGTTGGCAGGAGTTGGGGAGGCATGTCTGGCAACAATAAGGGACAATTCCACCCAAATTACCACCCTGATTACCACTATATTAAAGAGCCATTTATGGCTTTCATAAACGCTACAACCAAGCAGAGGTGATGCCTGTCTCCTCTCCTATGCCTGTATTCATGGATGTGGGTGTATGTGAGAGACAAGAACTACCAACAAAGCATGTAACAAAGTCTGTAATGTGAATTTAGATCCAAGTTTATTCAAATGTGCCACAGTTCAGAAGCAAAACTGTTGAAAGTAGATATTGTAAAGATGGTATTTTAAAGTGTAATTCTATGCCTTTGCCACAGGAAAACATTTTTTGTTAATGGTTGGAAGGTGATCATTAAAATTATATTGTAATTCCAAGGTATTGATATACACTTTATTCCAATATAGAAAATAAAGGACTCGGCTAAGGAAATGTCTTCAGTTGCTCCAACTTCTTCGGTGTCTTATATCAGGACATATTTTTGTTCATTATTACTTGTGAAATGTATATAATTCATTACATTTAACACACATTTAAAAGCTGATGATCTGTTCTATTTAAATTGTCTACAGGTTATTAGAGTAATGTTAGCTCACTGCCCCAAATGGAGAAGCTTTATTTCATGGGTATTTATGTTTTAGGTTTTGTAATCAACATTAATTGAATGGGATGGGAGCACTGCAATTTCACTTTTTTAAAGAATTAATAAACTGAGTCTTGATCTTTCAACATATGAAGACAGAAAGAGGACTACAGGTGTAGTGCAGACACACAAACACACACTAACACACTGAAACACACACAGAGCCAGAGCCAAACTCTCTTATATCTACATTGTCAAGAAGCACTCCTCTTCTTTGACCCTTCTTCTTTCTTTCTCTCTGTGACCTGGGTGAGCTGTAGCATTGTAAAGCATGCCCGCCCCCCTCCACCCACCCACCCACACACCACTCCTCCTCGACTCCTGCAACCCCAACTCCCCGTTCCCCCTGTGGCATTCTTGGGGGCGCACTGCACCTTTAAAGAAAATATGAGGGAGGCCTAAGAGGGAGGCCCAACAACAGAGTCTTTGTGCTGCCGCGTAGCACACACACACACACACACACACACACACACACGCACACGTTTACACACATCAGTGGTGTCAGACAGGTTTTATTAGAGTGAGAGAGGGAGGGAGGAGGAGGAGGAAGGGGAAAGAGGAGTGAGGAGGTCACTGCTCAGCTTGGAGGCCTGAGAGCACAGTGTGAGTGTGTGTGACTCTGTGTGTGTGTGTCAGTTCAGTGTGTGTGTTCTACAGACTTGTCATCGCTACCCTCTGTAAATCATCGCCTCTGACACAGCCTTTAATAACAGTGCATTTTTTAATTCAACAGGGTCACACACACACACACACACACACACACACACACACACACAGAAAAGGCTATTTTCTCTCCTTAACAGGATTCCAAAATAATGGCTGACAACTATGTTTCTTTAAAAGGAGAGAGGGTTGGTGGGGCAGTTGGGGGATCCCTTAGAAGAAATGGGTTGAAATCTAATTTTGCTGTGTGTGTATGATGATCTCGCAATGTGTATGTGTGTGTCCATGTGTGTCCATACACTATGTGAAAGTGGATTCTACTTCACCTACCACGGCTGAGATGTCAGGTTACGAGTTGAATCTTAGATAAGAAAAAAAAACAACAATCAACATGTAGCAAGGCCAGGCCTCCTAAGCTAGATGTGTGTGTGTGTGTGTGTGTGTGTGTGTGTGTGTGTGTGTGTGTGTGTGCCTGTGTCTGTGCCTGGCTCAGGTTGCTAAAGCAAACAGGTCTATGTGTGTGATGAATCTGGCCTCTAATCCGCCCAGTGTGTTTGGGTGAGACGGGGCGAGAGAATGCAGGAATAAGCAAAGAAATCTAAACAGAGAGACGTAGCATGGGGGGGGGAGACAGGTGGGTACCATATGTTGGAGTAGTCCGTCAGCACAGACTGAGGTCCATTGTTGACGGCCAAAATGAAATAAACCGGTCCCCCTTCTACCCTCTCCTCCTCATCTCCCCCCGTAGATAAACAGCCCCCGGGGCAGACAGTGGGCTGTCCTTGAGGGAGGAGGAGGAGGGGAGGGAGTTAGGAAGGGCAAGGGGGAGGCAGGTGGTATCGGATTTCTTTGCTCTTAGCAAGAAGAAGAGAATATAAAAAAAAGACAGGAGCACAAGTGAGGGTGAGAAGCTGGTTGTTTCATCTGTCCAGGACGCAGCTAAACTAGGCTCGTTTCAGATGTTTCAGCCGCGTTGGACGTGACAGATCTCTCCAGTGCCAAACAAGTATCCCCTCTCAGCCTTAGGAGCTCAGCAGCATGGGAGGAGTGGCTTGTGATGCACCCGCTCCTCCATTCCTAAACCATTTTCTTCCCCAAGAGAGAGCAAGAGATAGCGAGAGGGACAGATAGATACAGGGTGAAGACGTAGAAAAGAGCTCGTCACACCCAACTGCTCTTCTACAGACCTGCACGCTCTCTGATTTCGGATCAGTGAGAGAGACCGGGTTCAGAAAAGAAACGGTAGATTTTTTTTTTCACACTTACTTCTCCCTCTTTCTCTCTATCTCCCTTCTGAAGTGCTGTCATTGAAGCTGAAAGCCAAGCTAAACCTGTGTCGATGCTGCCGGCCTCCTGGGTCACCCCCGTGATCTCTTGTATCGGTTTGCACTGCGTCTCCTCACTTTAGCACCAGAAAACACCTCCAAACTCCAGTAAACCCCCCTCCTACTTAAATTTACTCTGTCCTTCTGGCTTGGTCTTTGCTTCTCTCTACTAGTTTCTCTGACTCTAAATCTCTCTTACCTTTGATTCCTTCTTTTTCTCTGGATACTCAGAGGGAATCATGATCACAGAAGAAGATGAAACAAGACTCAACAGACGTAACACAATCTACAAAGCATGTAAATGTGTTAGAAGGATGATGATACTACAGTACCAGCAGCTAACCTGTGTTCACAAGCTGGGCCAGTATTTACACCCACACACACTGTACATAAAGTCGGATTACTGAAGAGGTGACAGTTAGTGGGATTGCTATATGACTTTGGGGCATTTGTGAGTGAAGGCTTGGTTACAGCCGTGGTGGAATCTCACGTATCAAATGCATCACTGTCACTCACCACAAAACCCAGATTGCTTTCCCAGATCACTCCTACTTTCTTTCTCTCCTTCTATATCACCCGATCTGTCTCTTGCCTGCCCTGTGCCTCTCCATATAATGCATAACTCACAAAAGTTTGGCTGGCATTTCTCCAAGTATTCTGTCTTTATTGTGCCCTGCCCCCTCCTCTCTAGAAATCTGTTACCCATACCCTTATTCACCACAGTAAATTCTGAGAGCAGATATGGGTTAGACGGAAGCCTAAAATAGATTGTCCAGGCCAATGAAAACCAAGCCTTGAGAATGCAGCTGTTGGCCTTATGAGGGGACCCTCGCCTCCCCTTGACTGTCAGACGAAGACCCACTACCGTGACGGCAGCTGTGGGACTGGGATAGGTAGTTAAAAGGTGAAGCTGCATTTAGGATTAACACATCAATATTTAAGATATGAAGACAACAACCTTCTGCAGTTTTGTATGTTATTGTAAATTCCTGAGAAGATTGACTGTTCAAGTCTGGAAGTTTTTATCCCAACCAAACATTACAGCAGCTGATTTTACTGAATTTCCAATTAAAGTTAACGTCTGGTGGAAATGTTCTGGATTATGATATTGCAGAAAGGTAATTTGCTCTGTAGCACGGAGCAATTTCTTTGTTGCATTAAGTGATAACTGAATGTAGTCTTAAAGTAACTGGAGAAATAACAACAATACACAGTGTAATTCTTAAAAATTTGCTACAATTTTACTATAGATGTGGTAAGGCAGCAGGGAGTGGTATATATATATTTAGGGCAGATCAGGGGTTTCCAGGGGGTAAACATATAGGGGTAAGGGGCAGTTTGAGCCAAAGCCTGCTAAAGCCGCTCAATTTCATGGTGGGATACAAATAAACTATGCTCTGCCAAGACTTCGCCCTTTCCTCTGACTCTTCCTCACGTACCCCTTCTCTTTTTCTGGTATTAATCAGGTCTTTCCGGCCTCCCTTCATCAGCTTTCCTGCCATTTGTTTTCGCTCATAGCAACATGGACTTCAAACCAGTTGTCCACCAATATAACTTAGCTTAAACGGCACTGAATACCTCAATCTGTTTAGGCTGCCGCCGAGTGGGAACTATCTGGGACACCTTCAGAAACATCAGCCAGCCGCAATGCCGTTCAGCTATTTAATGTAATGTTTCCGCAATATAAAGGCACTGTTCAAGAGCTGAGGTTTTAAAACGGCTGAAGCAAGCTTCTCTGGGCCCAGACTGACCATTAAAGAGAGGAAAGACCGTGTTCAAAAGCCAACGCAATAAAAACTCACAAACTCCAAAAGAACTTCAAAATATGCCGTAATGTTTCAAAACCCTGGCTGATTTTAGATTTTTTTTTACATCCTATTTTTCACAAAAGGGACCTGTTCTAAACTCTGGGGACCCTGCCGTTTTCCAGATGGTTCTCTTCAGTTCAAAACTGTTTTGTGAAACGAGAAAACCTCTCCCCTTAAACTACGTCCCTAAACTCATCTAATGTTTCTATTGATTCGCAGGGGTATACGCATAAAAAGGAGCTGACTGAAAACCCAGGACTGCTTTATATCATGACACAATCCATCAACATACACACACACATCTTGAACACACACACACACACAGAAAAAAAAATCCACCTCTTCCTAAGAAGATGTTGTTAGCTTTTCTCTGTTAAGTGAAGGGAAAAGGGCATCGAGAGATAGACAATTAAAGATAATGATGAGGTGAGCAGGGACAGAAAGAGAGAGGAACTCCCTTCCTGAGACTATAAAAGCAGCTCCCTCTGTATTGTTGGCCTCATCTCAGTCCAGGCCGCTAATTGATGGCAAATAGCTCTACAGCAGTTTCCTTACACACACACACACACACACACACACACACACACACACACACACAAATACACGTCATGCATTATATACACATATGCAGTTTCCCTGCGGTTTTCAACACAGCTCGTTTGGCAAGAGAGGAAGGTCTCACTCCAGACAGACCCAGCCCACAGCGGAAAACACACACACACACACACGAATACACGCACAGTGTACCTTGTAATATTTAGCCCTCATCTTGTATAAGGTAGGACAGTTAAGTAATTTGGTCATGCTCCTGGGAAGACAAGGCCACTTAGGTGTTAGGTCGTAGCTGGGTGACCTCCAGAGTTTAAGCTGCTTCTCCTGCCCAACAAGAGCAGCTCCTGAGAGGGGCGACCGTGCGAGGCCAGCCCATGATGAGGATAGCACTAGCCTGGCAACCAGGCCTCACATATGGAAACCGTTTAACTGTTATTATTAATATCCAAAAAAAAAAAAAAATCAAACTAATAACACATGCAAGACACTGCCAAGACTCAGCTCAGGAGACAGAAGGAAAACACATACATACACAAACAGAGACTGTCTGCCATCTGCACATGCATACACACACTTAAAGACAAATGTACACACACAGACGCCTATTGGTTAAACAGAAAAACACGTTCCTAGTCAGTGGCCTGTAAAAGTATTAGCCTGCCTGCCCGCTTCGATGGAAATAAAACTCTTTAATGTCTTTGGTTCAGAAGGTTTTTACACCTGGTTGCGGCTGTGGAGATGGAGGTGGACACACCCTCACACCCACCCTTACCACAAAGACACACACATGCACACACAGACACACACACACACACACACACACACACACGTACAAACACCGGAAATGGGCAGGCACAACAAAGGCTGGCTGCTGTGCAAAAAGTTAAACTTCTAAACAAGCACAAAACCTTTAACTTCCCCAAATGAGAAGCAGGGGTGGGGCGTGTCCAAAAAAAGGGGAATGGGGAAGTGTGTGCGCTGGACTATGTTATTTAGTAAGAGGGTCAATCCAACCAGATGTGATCAGGCCAAATTTTCAATTTAAAATAACTCAAAGTCCGGTAGGATTTTCTATTCTTTTAAAACCTCATGTTTTGTCTTTTATTTTGTTTGTTTTATTACTACGATTGCAATTTTCTCACAAGAAAATGTGTTCAGAGATTTGGGAAAGTGGTGATTCTCCCAGGCAACTGCCACAACTAAGTCCATTAGGGCAATCAACAAGAGAAGCGGAACTAATTTATCTGTGTTAAATAAACCCCTTATTTGGAAGTACAAACAAAGTAAACACAATGCTTACCCAAACATTTTTATGGTAAGGGTTTGTTGTCACTTCCAATAATTTGGGCAGATAATAAAATTTAAATAGTTAAAATGGGGGTTAAACCTGTCTGATATTAATTATAAAGCAATGAAGAGGGTGGGTAAAATATATAAATATGTAGATATATATATATAAATATATATTTTCTGTGCTTGAATGAGTTTAAATTTAATTTGATAAAGTTGGGTGACAACAGAGAAAAAGCTTCTAAATAAGTTTTTGTAAATACCCATATTATTATACTACAGTATTTGGGTAAAGAAGAAATGTAGGTTTGAGGCGTTTCTCATTTGCTGATGTCACTTTTTCTGATTTACTTAAGTGCTACCTTACTTCATCTGAAATTAAGTTTCACTCTACTGTTCGTTCCATCTGTTTTTAGTTATAGAAAACTAAACTGACACGACAACACATGCATTCTGTCTGTCAGGTGAAAAAAGGCCGTCACACACAGTCCCAAAGCTCAAGAAGAAAGCAAAGAGAGAGAGAAGAGCTACATTCCTCTCCTCCTCCCTGTTGACTCTAATCTCTCCTTTAAAATGGCTCACACAAAGAACCAGCGCAGACTAGCTAATTAGCAACACTTTAGGCCTCTGCAGCTATTGTGTGCGTGGTGTGTATATGTGTGTGTCCATTGTGTGCGCTCCGGGCTCTCGACTGTTTCCAGGGTAACTACTTGCCTAGCAGCCTTGTAAGCGTTGCACATTTTGTCTTTACTCTTCACTTTCTCTTGTTCCCCCCTCTGTGTCCACCTCTTTCTGTAAGTCTGGAGTGGGGGAATGAAGGGGTAAGGACTTAAAGAAAAGAGAGGAGACAATGACTGAGATATGAGGATTTTCTGACCTGTGTGGGTGGGGGTTGTAAACTAATGCGCTCTTATTTGAGTGCCTTGCCTCTAAGGAACCCTGAAACAGTGCATCTGAGCACACGTAAATTAAAACCAATTACGGCTGCTGCTTTTTGATGGAGAAAGCAGTAGATGTCAAACAGGCACCCATACACACACACACACACACACACACACACACACACACAGTCACACCCCAGTGTCACTGGCCAGTAATAGTAATGAGGTCAGCTTTGCTCGCTGACCTACGACCTCTTGAAAGGCCTCAGTCACCATGACGATACCTTCTGAAGAGCGAGAGTCAACAAACAACTTTTTCACCCTCAGAAAACAGAAACTTCTCCACGAAGAGTGTCCGTCTCTGCTCATGTGTGAGCGTGTGTGTGTGTGTACATGTGTGTGTGCTATTTACCTGACAGTGCAGCTAGGGCTACCCAGTGTAAGTGCTTCCAAACACTCCCATGGCAACCAAACCCAACCTAACCCCTTCAGGTGCCCAGGGATGTGTATATAACTCAGTCTCCACAACACAGACAGGACAAACACACACATGCATATATGCACACACACATACACACACACACACACACACACACACACACACCCTTCTTCTGTTGGTATCTGTCTATTCTTGTCTCTGAGCCTCTTGGCTGGTTGGGTCAACCAACCGTGACTGCGTCCATGCTGGCTGATCTGGCCTGGTGGACCATGTCTACTGTCCGTCTACTCTTTATCCACAAGACTTGTAGCCTTATAGCATCTGTTAGCTATGATTTCAGAAACTTGTCAAACCCTGGCTGTGCCTCAAGAACATTAATCTCCAATTAAAGAATCAAAGTCTACATGGTGGCCAAAGAGCAGAGAAATACAAAAGGAAAGGGACTGAAAGGACATCAATAGTGAGAACAAAAATCTGCTCTCCAACTCTCACTCAGTGGATCCTCCAACAGTCAATGGTCTGGCTGGAAAAAGCAGTAAAACAACTTTTTATGAGCACTCATAAATACAACATCTCAGCATCTCAGAATTGGGTCTCAATGTGTGAAAAAATCACAGAATGAAAAATATTAGGAAGGGGAGTCATGTGAAATACATTACTGACCATGAGATTTGCAGGTGTGTTTGTGTTTACTTGTCTGGAGTGCAGGAATGCACAAGTGTATGTGATAAATTGAGTACATGTCTCAAATCCCCCCACAATCCTATATAGCATGAACAGTTTAGCAAATGAAAGGATCTTTTAAATCTAGATATTCAGTATGTATCACCATTTAAGTCTTTCCCAATCAATACAAGCAGATTCATATACAGAAAGATCGACAACCAAGAGAAAAGGGAAGTAAAAGTCAAAGAAGACAGAGAAAGGGAGCTGCTGGTGCTTTTAAGACTGATAGAGGAAGTCGGTGTTCTCTAGTTCTTTGTATCGCCACGGTAACAGTAGTGGGTGTTCTGTGATGCTAGGCAACCCAACTTGCCCCTCCTCTGTCTCAGCATGACCCCTGGTGACCTGTGAACTACACTGACCTCAAACATAAAGAGGAAGGCCTGGCCCAGGCCGAGGGAAAGCTTTTAGGAGGTGACAGCACTCAGAGAGAGGCCTGGGACTGATTTACTGGCCCGCACACACGACGGCCGGACATATGCGCACACACACACACGGGTGATGCATCCAGACAGACGTGTAGACAGGAAAATGACACAGACACACATGGGATATAACCTGTCATGCAGATGCACAAAATGTAAGCATAATATAATTAAATTAAATCCCACTGCGCTAACAAATGAGAAAACATATCTGAAAATGTATTTTTTCTCCACCTCCTCCTCTTCTTCTCTTGCCACCCCTTCAACTCCGTCTCCTCTGCACTACTGACCTGAAAGTGAACTCTAGCGGGGAACTAGAGGTCAAACAGGACATAACTGTCCCAGTGACCAACGTTCACCCCCCATAATTTAGAAAAGGCCTAGCAGACGAAGCTGTAGAATCACGTGTCTCAAAACCTCCCCACCTCCATCCATATAGGCCGTAATTAGTCTAGCCAATCTAATAGGAAGCCATATGCTATCAGAATCATCCAGCGTCTCTCGTCTGTTAACACACACACCAATCTCATACATCTGTCCACAAAGTACTCCCAGTATCAAATCAAAATGCACACTCTCGCACATGCTCATAGACACAAAACAGCTATCTTTCATCAGTGTTTGTGTATATCTGAGATCTGTATCGGTTCCCCCTGATCTCCAGTCATCACTGTGGCTCCTTGATTACACCCTTCATTAACTCACATCAGCTCTGTGCATGTGTGTAACTGCTGTGTGTTTGTGTGTGTGCGTGTGCGTATGAGAAAGGGAGAAAAACAAAGATTGTCAGTACGTGTGTGCGTGTGCGTATGAGAGCAAAAAGAGGAAAGCACTGAGGAAAAAAATTGATTATGACAAATGGGAACGGGGATCGAAGCTCCAAACCAATTTCTAAAACTGCCTTTTTCTCAACCAATGTTCCTCTTAAACCCTTTGGGAAGGAGGGAGACCATGCAACAATCTGCCTCTCACTTTCTATTTGCACGTAAGAGCGGGTTAAGGGAAGGAGAGAGAAAAAGACAGAGAAAGAGAAAAAGAAATAAAAAACCCCCTGGTTGAATAAGCCAACCGATGAGTGGCACTTCTAACAGGAAACGGCACCTTTTTTGTCACCATCTCTCTCTCTTTCCTCTCCCTCCTACTTTTCCCGTCATCACCAGCCACGACTACTTGTAGCTGCTGGAACACCAGAAGCGATTAATTGATGGCGAGGGAAAAGGAGGAGACAGAAGATGGGGGAGAGGGGAGAGGGGAAGTGACAGCTCTCAAAGTACAGACTCACATCTGCAAAAAAAAAAAAAAGGGGTGGGGGGGGGGGTGGGGGGGGTGAGACGTAAAGAAAAGGAAAGAATTGAAGACACCTGGTTCTCGTCAGAGCAACCTCCACTCAGCCACACACACACACACACACACACACACACACACACTTTAAGGTTTGTTAGGATTTATCCTGCTTACATTTCTCCTCTGCTATGCATCATTTCATGTCTACACCCATGCCCTGCACCTCAACAAAGTGCCATACACTCTCCACTGCACTCTCACTTTTCCACCTCTCCTGCCTTTCGCCCTATAACTCTGCGCTTTGTTTTCCCTCCCTTCTTCTCCCTCCTTCCTCTCCCCCCTCGATGATGGGGCAGAACTGGTCTTTGCCCCCTCTTCCCTTTCTTCCCTCTCTCTTCCCTCTCTCTTCCCTCTCTCCTGCTCTGTTCTTTCGGGGGAGGCAGACAGGCCACATTCCACAGGGAGGCCCAGGCGCCCTTTTCTGACACGTCTCAGCGTTACACCCTCCCTCATCCCTCTATTCCTCCTCTCTGGCCTACCAATGTCCCCCCCACCCCCTCTCCCCTTCCCCCCAATGTGCTGCCTCTGTGCCCCTCCTTTTACCTCACTTCCCTCTGTCTGTCCCATCTCCCCAACCCTCCTCTCTGTTCACCCACTTCCTCATTTGGCTGCTGACCATCTACAGCATCTACAGGTGACCCTCTTCTATCTATCTATCTATCTATCTATCTATCTATCTATCTATCTATCTATCTATCTATCTATAAGAAAAAACGAATAAATGAGTGAGCGAAGGACAGAGCAAAAGAAAGAAGAAGACACAGAGAGAGATAGACAGAAGACAGAGAGAGGCCAGTGGAGGAGTTTGACGGCTGGAGATGGCTGTGATTTCTCTAAGGTTCCCAAGGGGCCCAAGGAAAAGACGGCTTTGTGTTCTGACAACACTGTGCTGTCAGGAGTTCTGTGTGTGTGTGTGTCTTTTCTGCTCCAGTGCGCACTGGCATGGTGTTTAAGCACCAACACTAGTCTGCACTACACCTTCAGGTGAGAGACTCAAGCGTGGAGGAGAAAGGAACAAGAGGAGGAAGAAGAGGAGGAGGAGGTATATCCAAGATTTTCGGATTGAAGCATGAGAGCAGGTTCGTATACAATGTAGTCAGGTAACCAGTGTCAGTACAGTGGGGCTGTCTGTATCAGACAATATTGATTTTATGTGGGGTGGGCACAAGCTAAAAATACACCCTCTGTGGTCACCCAGCACTACACCAAAGCTCGATTAAATCAAGCAGTGTGATGAAACAATGGACACAAAAGTAAAAGACCTTAGAGAAAGTACTTGCAGGTTTCAGAAAAGATGTATGACCTTCAGGGCATTTTAAATTATTTTACTTGTAAGTTAAGACTAATTTTAAAGAAAAAAAAATAAAGCTAACAAAACTGTTAGCTGGTCTATCTTTGATTGAACTTAGTTGATTAATGTTCTGAATCTAGAAACGGTCAGTATCAGATACAGGATGTAGATGGAAGTAGATGTCATGAAAAAATTATGTTACAAACCCTTTTTGCATGAATATGCAATTGGACATGCAACACAAACTGAAAACATAACTGTACTCCAACATAATTTGACATTTTAACACTTTTTCAAAGCCTGAATTCACAAAAAAAAAATGGTATGAATGGAGAAGAAAAGTAGTTCTGAAGGAGTGAAAAAAGAACAAAATGATTGAAGAAAAATCTGCTGGTTGTGATCAGAGCAGCCACTATACAGTGCTCACTGGCACAGAACTCCCATCTTATGAAGGTGAGGAAAGGAGAGGGAGGGTGACTGAGAAGTGTACAACGGCCACCAAAGGCTATTAATACTGAGCAGAGATGACAGGGACACACACAAATACAGAGTAACTACCCTACTTTTGGCATGGGAATGTAAAAAAGAGGAGAAAATAATAATACCATAGTATTGCATTTCTAAATTCTGCCTTCTTGTCTTCCTATGCAGTGTCTGAAGATACTTATACACTGGAGAGTCAGCTATTATATATTACTAATATATGTGTCAGGGCAGAGGAAATATATCCAGACACAAGAATCAATCATATACTTTTATCATATGCTTACTTACAACTGTACAGTAAAAAAGCCTTCACATATTTAAAAGCAGTGTGGTAGAAAGCACAACAGTGCCAGAGTTACAAAACAGAGGTGTGTGCAGGAAGGACACACCTCTGCCTCATGACACCTCAAATCATTTCAATCTGTGTAAATTGAGCTTAACAGAAAGCTCTAACTAGAGAACTGCTACAATAAATGACTGGGATCTGGAGGAAAGGTTGTGCTTGTCTTTCATGGTCCACAGCGAATAGAAGGAAAAAGAAGTACAGGGAGAGAGAGAGAGAGGAAGAGAAAAAGATGGAAAGAGAGCGGGAGGTATGTTTGTGGTTGGTAACCCGCTCAAGAGAGGAAATACCAGCGTGTGCACAGACATACACACACATATACACACACACAGGTGCAAAAACATAGAGAGCAGAGACACGTCCGAGAGAATAAAGACCTGCTTTGTATGAGCTACAGGTTTGGTGTTTATGTGTGCGCATTTGTGCACGGCTGTGTGTGTGTGTGTCCACGGATGAAGGTTGCTGAGGAAGCAGGGTGAGGATGCAGTCAGAGGAAGGAGGAGGGAGTGCAGGACAGGAGTGAAGGGCCTTGAGTGTACTTCATTCACCTAAGGCTCCATCATTATAATTAGTGGGGAATAATTTTAGCAGCAGGGAGGAAACCCTGATTTTTCCCCTGGGTTTCCTCAACTAGAAACTCAGCTGGTGTCGGAGAGCCCAGAACCCACACTGACCCTCTGTGATGGGCAGACACGATGCACGCATACACACAAACAAACATATACACACAAGACAGAGAGGGAGAGAGTTATAAATACAGACTACATGCTTAAACAGCCATTACATAAATAGTAGAATGTCTACTCTCCTAATCTCTTCATCAATTGCAGCAAATGCCACATCAAGGACTGAAAAACATGAATCAGTGAGTTTCGATCATTAGATGCCAACACTCAGCAGACATTCTTGTGTCATTATAGACAAGTTATCAATGTAGAAAAATGTTTAAAAGAAGATTTTAAAATGCTTTCTCTTTCTCTGTGTGTGTGTGTGTGTGTGTGTGTGTGTGTGTGTGTACTATGTGTGAAGGCTCGGCTCCTTCAGACAGCAATCAGAAAAGAGCAATGTGGGTTTTTTGAGGGAATGAGAAATAAAAATGTAGAATTTCATCCAAGAGGTTCCGGGAAAGTTTGGAATTTCCATTTGAAACAGTGGCCTGTGTGTGTGTGTGTGTGTGTGTGTGTGTGTGTGTGTGTGTGTGTGTGTGTGTGTGTGTGTGTGTGTGTGTG
>JAVQJD010082175.1:0-25181 GCA_036023655.1 Nannoperca australis | reverse complement strand
AGGGTGCTGCGTGTGTGTGTGTGTGTGTGTGTGTGTGTGTGTGCGTGTGTGTATGATTGATATTAGGCTTATAGCCAGAAGTCAGATTTTGTCACTTAATAAATCACAGCCTATTAGCCTCCCCTGGTGCTGGGTCATACTTAAACACACCCATTGTAGAATCGGGACAGCGGTGCTCTAAAAGTTAAAGAAACAAAGCTTGTCATCTAAAGATTAATGGTTCAATCCCTAGAGTGGGGTAAGTGACAGAACTCCTCTGAGGTACCCTTGAGCAAGGCACTCATGTCACAAAACCAAGTTTAATTACAAATATGACAGTGGGGAGAAACCATTTATGTCAGCAAGCTAATTTTAATTTTAAATCAAGGATCGAACTCAGTGAACAAATCAACACATCACTTCATCATCAACAAACTTGTGTCTGAAAAGCTCCATCATTGGCAGTTATATCTTAATAAAATCCAAGATTAACAAGTATAATATATTAGGCTAATTCAAAATAACTTGCTTAATTTTTCATTTATTTGATGTGACTGAGGCTACTGATGGAGCTACCCATCTTGTTATAATGCCTGTAATAATACTTGTTATATATGTAGCACCCTCGCCCAGTGGCTCCACTGAAGTCAGCCAATGCATAAGCTTGTTGTTGTACTCTGCAGCTTTTAATATTTAAACAAAAAGAAAAGAAAAATAAATATACTGAAACATGAAATGAACATAACAATACAGAACATAATTTAATCCATGTTCGACAGGTAACGGACTTTAATGCTTTAATAAAGCAGCGCTGAACACTGAGTCTTTCACTTTAGCTACGGCTGTGACTAAATAATCATTTTTATGGGGGAAACTTAATCTACCTATAAATTGCTTTGTTACAGCCTTCAGTGCATTTACACTGTGAGACTCTGACACTGAAGGTCCATAGTTCATGCACTACAGGTCTGAGCGTTTCTTACTGTATTTGCACTAACTTCAGTCCTTAACCTCAACCACTCGTAGTGATGTAGTGTATTTGGTGAATATGTTGAATGTGTAGAATATGTGTTTGTAGAATGGTGATTCTCTTCCTGATTTGTTCAGTGTGATCTATCTGTGGGCAGGAAATTATGATTTTTGGATTATTTATGATATTTTATGAACTGAACATTTCCAAGATGGTCTCTTCAACTTGCTTGTTTTGTTCAGTCTAAAAAAAATGTATTCACAGTAATGTAAAACTGAGGAAAGTGGGAAATCCTTAAATTGAGAAGCTGGAAACAAAAGAAGTTTGCTGCAAAGTTTGTGACTGTGTTACTTTCATCCCGTTATGTGCTTATTCTGCAATATATTGTGGCAATCCTCCATCCAGGGGCTTTCATACTTCACACTCCGTGGCTTCATGCAGGAGCCTGGAGGACGGAGGCAGCGCTGTCAAGGAGAATTTGGCTCCCCTGGTTTGACTGTCTGCTACACTATTTAAGCTTGAACTCCTACCTTGTGTTCCACTGCTTGTTTGCTTTTGCTTCTCATCCCCATTGTGCATCCATCACTCAATTTATGCATCGCATGTCCCATACAGTTATCTATACACACAATAAAATAGGTTTAGGAAATGGATGGATTCACAAAGGAACCTTTGTTAAGGATCTGCTTCTGAGTGGTGAAGTTGCTTTGATCACAGCTCA
This sequence comes from Nannoperca australis, assembly GCA_036023655.1. Classification (NCBI taxonomy): domain Eukaryota; kingdom Metazoa; phylum Chordata; class Actinopteri; order Centrarchiformes; family Percichthyidae; genus Nannoperca; species Nannoperca australis. The sequence goes on along the minus strand of JAVQJD010082175.1, from coordinate 23,511 downwards.
CATGTTTCAGGCACATCCATCACCATCAAAGTGCATCAAGTGCCACTTACTTGATAGTATTAAGTTTGGATTTTAACAAAAAAATAACTTTAAAACGTTTGGACACCAGTGAAGTTCTTATAACTTGATTTAAACTGACAGTCACAACACCAAAATGTAATAAAAAAAATAGAATTGAACATGGACACAATTAAGGCCTTGAGACAGTGTCGAGTGTCATGGTCCGTTCTGATCAAACCCAGTCTCTTGCTCTAGGCATTTTTTTAAAAGTTGGTTAGTTACATGAGAGATCTCCACAAAGAAGACTCTTTACTGTGGTTTCTGTTCTATTGATCATTCCACTAATAACAGGAAACCGCAAACTAACTTGGACAAATTGGACCAATTGTTTGGTAAGAAAGTGGTTGCTGGCAGAACAGCTGAACTGTTGGCCTGTTTTGAATGACTGAGAGGATAATCCAGATTTGGAGAAAAGATATTTATAGTGAACTTTTGTTGTATTTTTGATGTGTTTTTTTGTTTTTGTTTTCAATTGTGTATCTATTATCTGAGGTTAATAACTCTCTTGTTTCTACCCTCAGTCTTATTTTTAACACTTCGTATTTTTTTCCTATCTCTACTCACTGTGTTCTTTTCTTACACTCTCAGCCCACTCTTTCTCAGCCTCTGTTTCTTAAAGTCTTTTCTCATCACTCCCCACCTTTCAGCAGATCACCATGTCTGTTTTCTTTGGTCTTTCCTTGGACCTTTTTCAGTCTCTCCTTTCCCTTTTTCATCAATCTGGAGCATTTTCCTTGGACAGCGTCCATGCTGGATAACATTTTTCTTTCTTTTTTTTCTCTCCTCCCCTTCCATCTGAGTTGCTCTTCACCTCTTTATATTTCTTGTTATTATTCCTTTCTGCATCACTTTTCTTAGTCTCTGCTTTTTGACTTTTCCTCTCCACCTTCCTAACCTCTTCCCGACCCCTCTCTCCCACTACTTCTACTTGTCAGTTCTCATCTGTCCTTTATTAGCCCACCTCTCCCTCCCTTAATCTGTCTCCTCTGGGTCACTCTACATACTGTAAAATTGTCTTTTTGTGTCTCTCTTAAACAAAAGTGCTAAACACTACTGACTACTGAACAGAACTCTCTATTAAACAAAATGTGTGATGTAGGATTGAGCGAGTCCTGTCGGGAGTACGGCCAACACATCTTTCTTATCAATAAAAGGTTTAAGTGCAGTTGTTTGTTCTTCTTTTAGAGAAAATATATTGTCTAGTTTATTTAATGCTGATGCAATAGTGGATTCAGAATCCACATAAAGAGGCATCTTGGTTGATTACAAAAATGCCTCGACGGTGCTCCTCTGTCGTCATATCAAACAAGCCCCATTTTAGATAAACGGTTGTGATTGGGTCTGAATGGGAGGGGGACCACACACATCTGCCAGAGCAAATAAAACACGAGCTTGCAGATTTGTCTGGTTCCCAGGCTAACCACAATGCACATAAAGATATAAACACAGCATCAGCGTGAAATAGGTAAAAGAAAAGTCTAGATGAAGGATAAAGCTCTCCGTGCAGATAGCAGCTGGCCTCAGGGTTAAATTGCTAAGTGAAAGGTTTGGGTCATGCTAAAAGTGACTGCAAATTGCAGAGGTTAATGTGCACGGCAATTGGTTTTAAGCTGCATGGATTCAGACAGTTATGGGTATGTGTTTTGTGAACCTTTGTTTAATTATTAATTTTGTGTGTTATGGAAGAATTCTGTCCAAGAGAAAAAAAACAGAAACCTGTGCTACAATGAATAGCATTGTAGCACAGGTTTCTGTTTTTTGTACATGAGAAAATGTACAAAAAACATGTACATGAGAAAATGTTTTGTTCATTAAAAACATCTGTATACAAAGACTTTGACGAGACACCAGCTAAAGAGGAAATTCCACCATTTATGTGAAAAATGACTGAATTGGTTCACCTTGGACTTGGAGTAAAATGGACTATAACCAACCTAAAGCTATAATGCATGACATTTTCTTAATGACATAAAGAAATCTCTTCACCAAAGAATGTTGACTGAAAACACTAACTACTCATCTCCATCGTGGTAAGTGCATGAGCAAGCTCCATCAATACCTGGTCTTTATTCTGAATAATCTCTAGCAAATGAAGCTGCTGCCATATCCTCCTGGGACTTGAGGAAAAACAGTGTCTTCCCATGAACATCATTAGAGTTTTTCATGCGCTACTTGGTTGCAATTTTAATCTTTAAATGTTGATGTATTTTCAAGCTAACTAAAGCAAGGTACAGTTTAATAGTAGAGGGGGATAAGTGTTTGATGCTGGTGGTGGATCAGTGAATTCACAAGTTTTGGGGCGGTGGAGGTCCTACCAGTTCTTGGCAGCAGATTAAAGTTGATCAATGTCTTTTCTTTGATCCACAGTTCACACCTAGCACTTTTGCACTTAGTCCAAAACTCTTTAACTTATGACACTTAATATTATGTTATGTACTTAACTGACTTAATATTGATTTCCAATTGTGTTGTGGTTCTGCTGATTTCTAAGACAACTATTCCTGCAAGTTGGAAAGAGAAGTCTAACAGAAGGTATTGCATAGTGTTTATGTTAAGTGGACCACCTCACATCAAACCAAAAAGGCTCTGCAACAGTCTGGCATGATCTTGACTCAGTGCGTTGGCAAAGTGTGCAGAGCCATCATCCAGATGTGTCAGTGATCTGCTTCTTCAGTGATGGACCATGTACTCGGTACTAGCAGAAAGGGAATTTCTTCTCGTTGTTCAGCGAGTTGAGTAATAGAAGCTTTCAGGTACATGACATTTCTTTGAGGCAAGCCGTGGCGAGGCAGCACCTGATGGCTTAGAAGGGGGGCTGTTAGAAAAGACAGGCTGATCAGTTAGAGTCCACATGAATGGACTCTCTGTCAAGCTCTCCTGAAGACGTGCACTGCACTGAAGCTCTTTCTGTGACAATATACAAAGGCAGAGCTGGCAAACATCCCAGTCAGCATGTCATCCATTCCCGAAGCGATGAGGATTCATCAGGTGGGCGCAGTGGGGAGAGGCTAAATCATTAGGAAGGATGCTAGATGTAAATGTGCCACAAGGATGAATGTAAACAAACTGCTACAGAATCCAGAACTCAACTGTACTTTCTCTCAGGCATACTTTTCCTCCTGAGGGATCCAGGGAATACTGGCTCTACTGATGCTGGAACTGATGCCAGTAAGGAAGTGCCTTGAGATATAGTTACTCTAATGGCAACTAGATGCTGACTCCATAAAAACTGTAGAAACACTGCCATTTTTTTCCTGCTGTATTTTTCTTGTCTTATATCTATCCCAAATTTCCAATCTTCCTGCAGAAGACTGAACACATAAGTAAATGTCACAAGTAAAGAACAATTATCTAACAGATCTCTGATCTGGAAAATACCTTATGCTGGGTTATTTGCATAGGCAAATTACAAAATAAAACAAAAAGCAAAACCAACATAAAGCTGAATGTCATTTAAGGAAATGCAAAGTATTTCTCTTTTTTCCGCAAACGTCAGAAGTCCTCAGAATGACCCATCTCTCTATTTCCCTCTGCACACTGTCACCCCTCTCACTTCCCAGAAAGTCCAATGTATTTTTGTTGGACTCCTTCTTCACCATAATTTCTCTTTCATGCTTCTCTTTTCCTCCTCCTTCTCTTTTTCCATCCCGACTCAGCTCACTCTGTCATTCTGTTTTTACTGGACTGCCTCCCGGTGGAACAACATTCTGATAGCTCTCATGACAGGAAAAAACCCCACAGCTGATTTCCATTAGGGAAAACTGAAAACTAAGACAATCCCATATTGTCAAGTAGAGTCAGGCTAGAGCCCTTTGTTGCGGCTGAAGTCGGCTGAGACTCCCAAAACAGCCACCAACAGAAAAATCCTCAGGCCAGCATCTGTCCTGTCAAGCCTGTTATATTCCATGCAGCTTATGTGTTACATTTATTTTAAGTCAACTGAATCGCCATCTTCTTCATAATTCAACTCTGATCTTTGTAAATATTTGTTGCCTAACCCTTCTTATAGCCTTAAATGGAAAACAGTTTGAATTTTCTTCACACTCCATCTCCTATGCAGAGCAAAAGAGCAGTATATGCAGTGTGACAAAAGTATGATTTATTACATGGGATTTGAACAATAGTTAGACCCGTACAGTTAGATGCCAAATTTATTCCAGAGCCCAATGGGTCACTGACATCTATAATTTTCAGTACTTTTCAAATCTGATGTTGCTTGGCAACAAATACGATCACAGGCAGGATGTGGACTTTAGGCTGTTTCGAAAGGCCGTTTTAATTTATTAAAACATCAGACCTTTAGCCAGAGTCGAACCAATGGCTTTGGCTGAGTTTTCTTGGCAGCGTAATTAATTAAAGTAAGTATCTAATAAATCACAGCAGGCAGACAAATGTTCCAAATTACTTTTCTTTTGAAATTGACCTAATGTGAAGATTTGTTTGGAAATGCCAAATAAAGACAAAAGATCATTTAAAAACAGACAAACTCTGCAGGAAAATCCATATCCGTTTAAGAACTTTAAATATTCAAAAATAAAATTTAGTCTTTTTCAAACTTAAACAACTGATTTTATGCATGATTGTAGATGTAAATAAATGCAGTTTATAAAGTAAAGTGTAATTTGCCTTGTTTACTCATGTAACTAACATTTGTATGAATGGACCACATTTTGTGTATTTGGCACTAATGGTAAAGTCTCAAGATGTATCATTTTAGTAAATCTGAAAACAGATTAGAATTCAAGTCATGTTTAGTTGACGAGAAAATTAGTTTGTTAGTAACACTGAACTCTGTCTGATCCAAGGCTCTTAGGGGAATCTTTCAGTTCTGATCATGTTGATTGTGATGGAGTAGAGTCCTTATGCTGAGCGATTGTACACATCCAATTCTTACTTTCCTGCTGCTGCTGCTGTGCGTCACTGTACATGTGTTGGAGCGAGGGTTTCACTTTACCATGGGGTTCAGGAAGTCGAGAAAATGAGGGGGGACTGTCTGAGACTGTCAAGACGGGCTTATAAAAAGACCCCAAGAGAGATGGAGAGAGTGATTGAGCGAGGGAGGGAAAGAGAAAAAGAGGGAAGGAGGACAGAGGGACAGGGAGAAGGAGGTGAAGGGAGAGAGAGGAGCAGGACAATGAGGCTTTTGATGAGGCCTTTCTGGGGAGCATATGTGGGTCACTGCATGAATAAACAGACTTTCACTACCCTGAATTGTTGATTTACACACACACAGAGCCACGTTTTGTTGTTTATGTTCCCCATTTTGCCACTTACACACATGCTTTCACATATCACTCTTGTATAGGCAGAAGCACACACACGCACACGCATACACACACACATATACACAAAGACAAGGTTTTCTTGTATTCATTGTTTATGCCTCTCCGTTTCACTCATTTATGGATGTGGCCCCTTCGTGCCCTCTCTTTAAATCGGTTGGCTTACTCATACACATAAAATTTGGCCATGTTTCTCTCTTTCAGGCACACACTCATTGTCTTGCCCTTTGGCTCACTTTCTTATTCTCTGGCAGTGCTACAAAGAAATATCAGTTGCATTTTTGTCATGAAAAAGAAAAACTGATTTGAAGCTTCAAATCTACTTTAACAAGATGAATAAATGTATAACAGAAGGGCACAGCTCTTATGTTACAGTCAACAGGGAGATAATGCTTCAATCTTGTCACACTACTGAAGTATCCTTAAGCGAGACACTCTATTCCCACCAGCCCTGTGACTGCTCCTCTACACAGCTGACCTACACCAGACCTGCAGGCAGCAGCATCTGAGACACTGACAAAATAAATCCCCAACTGAAAAATGAGCTCCACTGTGTAGTTTTCTCAAAATCTCAATCTAAATGCTAAAATTGGTTTCATCTTTTAATAATGATGTACACCCCATACTGTAATTGTCGAGAGATCAGTCATTGTATAGTCAGATTATTAGAAGATTAATATTGTAAAGGGTCCTGAGGCAATTACCATTTCTATGCAGAGGCTGTTACTCTCCATCACTTGATCATTCACACTCACGTTCCCTCTGCTGGGGCTCTATTATTTTATGGCTTTCATTATTTGTACATGTTGTTTTTCTGCAGTTTTTCACATTCTTAACTTACAACTTGTTTGTTTATTTAGGCAAAATTCACATGTCTGTCTATGTTTTCATTGTTTATGTTGTCTTACTTTTTTATTTGGTAATGTCTCGCCTTTGGGGGTGTAAACAAACCTTAACCTAAACAAATGTGTTGAGCTGCCTTAAAAGGATGGTGCCGTTACAACAGCATTTCATCATACTGTTTACTATACAGCACAGATAGAGTCTGTATCCTCATTTTCACACTGTGAGCAACACAATCAACAAATCTGTAGAGGTCCATTCATTCCTGAGGGCTAACTGGGCTACCAGGGAAACTCTCTCAATGTCTGGACAATAAACATGCCAAGGTTAGTGTCAGCCAAGAAACGCTGGCTACTGTTAAACATTTCTCAGCCATCTTGTCACATTTCTATGCAACCTTGTTTTCCTACTGAGTGATTTAGCTTTATGAACAACAGCTTTTGCTGCAAGTGCATTTGTGCAAAAGCTGATTGCAGTATTCAAGAGTTTTATTTGAAAAACTACAAAAATGAACCTATCAAAAGTGGTAAAGAGAACAGTGGCTTCCATTTCTAGTGTGAGATCTAATGGAGTACATAAGGAAATAATAGTTTTTCTGATTGTTTTTAATTCACTGTAACTGACTAACACATAATTAGCTAGCCATCAAAACATGTTATGACCACACTTATGTGAGACAAATGTAATAATTGTTTAATTGTGGTAGCAGCATGAAACCTCTTCTTAAATGTAATTTATCCAAGTTGCCAACAGTTAAAATTGGTAATTAGTCCTAATTACCACTCATATATATAACCAACTGTCACTTTCAGTCTTTCAGTTGATAAATTAGTTATTTACTGTGATGCGATGTGCTTTCAAACAATAATATGGGGTGTTTGTATGTCAGTGGGTACGACCATGAATGGATCCAGAAAGTGTGTTCAATGTGTTTAAAACTGTTTAAGAAAAAGTTTTGCTTTAACAAGGAATCACAGGGTATGATTTAGCATGCTGACTTCAAGCCCTCCCAATGTGCAGTAAGCATGTTGTAGTTGTTTTTAATCTGTGTGAGCTTTACTGCTTGTTCTTATGTGACCACTATCCCTGCTGCCTTTGTTGTTCCTCCACCAGCAGCCATAAAATGGCAGAGAATGTCTTATTGTTAACTCAGCCGTTGATGTAATTTGTCCCAATTACCGCGGCTCTTTACTGTTATTGCTACCTGATGGTCACTGGATTTGACCAGTAGCCCTGCCGCACAAACACCCTCTGGCAGTATCGGATATGTAAACTGTTTATGCCGAAAATGATTTAAAACGCTTAAAAACAACCTAATGTCTGACTGAGATGTCACTAGACTTTAACCAAATAAAGTTTTTCAGTAGTTGTTATGATGATGAGAACTATCATTTCAGAGAGGCTGATTTACTTGCTGGTTGTCTCTTCCTTTATAAAACATGGAGAGCTAGTGTTTATTTATTTTAATCCTTTCCTCCCAAAGTCTCTCCGCCTTGCCTCTATTACTCTTACTGACCTCTATCATTTCCAATAACACCATCAGAGCTCCATTTCTAGTTCAGTTTATTTTAGAAATGTAATAAATCTGCCGTCGTGTGAAAGCGGCTTATTTGAGCTGAGGACTGCTCTTTTAACTGGTCTGTCTGTTGGTCTTTTGTAGTTAAATCCACACATCAAATCCAACACAAGCTTCAGAGGGGCAGAGAAGTGTTTTTGCTAATCATTAGCTGAACATCTGACAACATGTCTAAAGCATTACATAGCTGGAGTTTTGGTTTAATTTCAAGCCTCTTTCATTTTCTCTCTCTCTCTCTGTTTCACACGGACACGCCGCAGCTGCACGCACGCACGTACACCCCCCCCACACACACACACAAACATATTATCTGAAAAATAATTCAAAATATTGATCAATGTTAATTATCAATATATCAAACTAGTTACATCTCATTCATTTTGTATTCTGTCAAATCATTGGATATTAGAGGATGAAACTGTTGCCCACAGACATTGGTTGATTCATTGACAAATTAACTGACTGATTGATTGATTGACTGAGGGCGTTGTACAACGCACAATGGAAGTGAAGAGTAGTAGCAAGATGGAGGATCAGACTGATTACCTGCAAGCTTTTGTTCTATTATTAAAGATAAAAAACAAGCACGGATCCACTGTTAATGTTAAGAAAACATAGAAGACTATTATCATAGTAGACTATTGTTGCCTTCTCCATCCTCTCTTTCCAACCTGTACAATATGACACGCTCACTGATGTCGTTGCGGTTTGTTTTTCAGGTCAAGGAAAACCTGCTATTTTTCAGGTTCTGAACAAATGTATTTTTGGTCGAAATGCTCCGAATGGTTGAAAATTAGATCAGCTGGAAGAGAACCTGTTCCATGTAGGTAGAAACAGGGTATGACTGATCTCCTGGTTTTGACCTTTGCCTGGCTTTTGGTTAAAACTTCCGAGAGCTTTTACTCTACTCTTACTGTCTCGTGCTTTGTGTTCTAAATGAAATGCTAAATAATAATTAAATGGAAAAACTGTATTTCTTTATAGTCACATACATTTAGCAAAAGCCCATGTAAACTCATGTGGTTCAGCCTTTAGATGTGAAGCAAATGTCAACATATGTCAGGTGAAACAAAAAACACAATGCACATAAGGAGATATTTTCACCCCGTCACGCTTGACATGTAATTAGTTCAAATAAAAAAACAGGATGAGCTTCCAGTTCATGTGTATGTGTTTTCTCATTTGATATTTCTGTAATGGTTGGTTTACTTAGAGGTTAGAAAGGGGGCAAGAGGAAATCCAAAGATGAAAACACATGTTGTACTGTATTAACATCATTTTTGAGCTCTTGGCCCATCGTCCTGTATCTCGGGGATCCCAGAGAGTCCAAAAGAACTCTGTGTTGCACCCGAGTCAGTTTAGCTCATCCCTTATCGCTGATTGCTGATCCCAGTGGCCCAACTGGACATACGATACCTAATAAGGTCAACTCCGTGCTGATGCCAAGTCTTTGATCTAACAGCCAAGACAGCTTTGATATGTGCTTATCAGTAAAAACAAGGTTCCTCACTCTTCTCCTGTCTACTCGTCCTCATTTTTTCAGTTTAATCCATTCCTGGCACCTTCTCCCTCTTTCCCTTCGTGTCCTCTCCCTCCTTCCTTACCCTCCCTGTGCCCTTTCTTCTTCCATCACCTCATATTTCCCTTCTCTCTTATCTCTCCTTATTTCCTGGCTCTCTTGAACTCACATGTTCCTTCTCCTCTACTGCTCTCTCTTGTGCTTGTAGACCTCCTTATCTCCATATGGCCTCTGCAGTTCTACACTGGTTTGCACACACACACACACACACACACACACACACACGCCGATTAAATATAAGTTGATTAGCTACTCAACCACAAAAACAGAGGGGTTGCTCCTTCTGCTCATTGTCTGTATTTCTAGTTCCTTCCTCTCTACATTAAATCTAAATACAATTCTTTCTGCCTCTCTTTATTTCATTCTAAAATATGATATAATATTATAATATGAAATACTGCAGACCTTTATGTTTGACCTTTTTCTGTTTATCTATTCACTCTCTGTCCCCAGTTAAAGTTTCATATTGTAAGCAAAGGCAAGTTTTTTGTTTATGTAGTATATTGCATACACAAAGGCAAATCAAAGTGCTTTTTATGAGACATAAAAGCTGGATGGCAATCCTGCTGTATTCACTTTCACAGTCAAGGGCCCTTTTTCTACTTAATGTCAATGGATTTGAAAGGTTTGTGTGTTCCTTATGCACTCTGGCAGTCTTGATTGGTCTTGGTTGCCATTTTGTCCACCCAGTGCACCTCATGTTTTGGTAAAAAATCTTTTTTTTCTGCTGTCAATTCTGAAAGCAGTTACAAGCCAGTAGAACTGAACCAACAACAACAAAAATAAAGGAATGTTCCTGTCGGTGACCAGCTGTGCACACACACAGCTTGGGGGAACGTTAGAGGGGCAGTTGGAGTTAGGGTGAATTAAAGACTTGTTTTGCTTTGTCACCTGTATCACGTAGCCGATACAGCTGTAGCTACTGTGGTAGCTAGTAGAGGTGAGTACACAAAAATAGCCTACAAATTAAAGAACATTGTTCTGCTGTTAAAGTCAATTGACAAGTAATTTAAAGTAAACCATCGCTACCTGCATTTCTTTAGGATTATGAGTTTCTAATAAAAATTCTGAGCTGTTTACCATTCTGTTACATTGTCAAGCTTTGTTTGATCATTTGTTTAGATGCCGAGTTTGGACACATCTTGTATAGTAACATAAAGTATATCCAGCAAATGCTAGAGTGCCTGTGAACACAGCAGCAGAGATATCAGCTTTTATAATGATGCTATATGTATTGTTATCCTGTATCTCAGTAGCTGTAATGACAGGTCTTCATACTAGCTGAAGAATGGATCTGTCACCACTGAAATGTGCCTCTTAGATCTACTTTACACTGCCACATAGTAGTGGAAAATCAGTCGGTTATTTATGAGTCCTTTGTGTGGAAAAACACCCCAAAGACTCTCCTCTGTTTGGCTGGTAACTTACACATCAGAAGCAGCCAACTGGGGAAATAATGCTTTATGCTGATAGAAGGCAGCTTGCAGTGGTTACAGTACAAAATGTTCTCTGTGCTTTTCACATGCAGTATGCTGAAGACTCATGTAATAGAAGGGTCTGATTTCTTCTGACATTTAAAGAGGATCCTAAATGGCGTTAACTGCTACTTCTCTGTCCATATTTCTCTCTCTGTGCCCTTTTCTCTCGCTCTCTGCCTTAGTATATTTTGGCTAATGACTGGTAGTTCAGGCTGCTGCAGTTTTTACTTTCTTGCAAAGAAAAGAAAAAAACTAGATATAATGTATAGTCTTTGTGTTTTTGACATTCCTCATTGCGTACTTAACTACAAGCTTGAGGCTTAAGAAAACAATAGTTTGTGATTCAGATTGCCCAAATATCTGAAAAACTAAATAATTCAGTTTTCCTTTGTACTCTTTGTACTATATTTTTAGACTGAGGGGTGCAGAGCTGTGATAACATAACACATCACTCTTAAATTGGATGTTTCTTATGAATTATTCTGCATCAAAACAAAACTAGTAAGAAAAACAATGCAAACACATTGAGACAAACCCTTGTCTGTAAAACATGTAGTAGGTAGTCAATGCAACGGGCTGCACCTTATAGATGGCAGTGGCTATGATTATATAAGGCCTGCTTTCTCAGGTTTGATGCTCTGTTGCTGCCTCCATATGGCTCCCACAATGACTTAGTAATCTTAAGTTTCACACCCACCTTCACTCATCCAAATGTCCCCAACATGACCAGCTCCTTCTACATCTCTCTCCACCATTATATGTACTTTAAGTTAATACATATGATTGGACTTTGTAAAGCCAAAGCCATGTTTGTAACAAACAGTAGGACCAAGAGTTGGCAGTATAACATGACAAACATATATGACACTTTACAGTTGATGTTAAAAGCTGTAGACATAATAAACCTCTCATGAGATGCTTGAGGTTGCAAAAATGTTACAAAATCAGGACTCACAAATTCGACTGACTGCACAACCATTCAGAAACCTCTGCATCTGCTGCAGTGTGTCTCAGATTCAAAGGGGCCATCTATCTATCTCCAGCAGCCTGTGTGAAGTCAGCAACTGCTGGACTGACAAGGAAGAACTCTCAAGTTCATGTTCCCAGTGATACACATTTCAGAGGCCCAAACTCAATCCAAGATTCTGTTTAGTTGGGTTGATGGAAAAGGTATGGTAGTTTCTTAAGGATTACAACTGTCCTCCCATGTCTCTCCATTATTTTACTGTCATCTGCTCTCCCTTCCAATTTTCAATTATATTTCTTTCCTTCTTTTCTTTTCCCTTCTCAACCAGAAAAGGGAAAAAACAGCACATATGGTACATCTATGGTTATCTGCACTTCATGTGTCTACAACAAGAAAAGATGACCAGTTGTACCTTGTGTGGTTTGCATATTATTATCCTTGATTTATTCATTTATTTGCTAAGCAGGAAAGAAATTACAGGAATCACCCAAATGAAAAACTGGAGTTGTTTGGGGAGTCCAACTGTTAAAAACAGAAGAGAAAATGTAGACGTCTTTCAAGTCTCAATCCATCATCCCCAGATTCTTTAGGTTTGAGCTGGTTATAAAGAGGTCAGAATGCACAGAGGCAGAAATCCTCCCTTAGGCAGCAATGGAGGCACAGAGAGGCAAGTGCTTTGCACCATGGAGGGAAGAGCCAAGACCTAGGATTGAGTTGCAAGGTCTTTTTTCTTTGAGGAAATACTCAAAGATATGTATCCTGTTGGGCTTCTGTTGGCAGCCAGTAAGTAAAGGATATAGTAAGAGCTACAATTATCTTACAGAAATGGAGCTTTAATCACCATAGCCATGCAGAAAAATACACCTTTAAGGAAATTATTAAATCCAAAATGAATAGTAAGAGACATGCTGCTTTTTGCTCAAACACACTAATGTGTAAAACAGATTACTGTATACAGTCTCAGTACATCAGATCTGTCTGGTTCAGTTACCTCAAAATACATATAGAAAATTGCTAAGGGATGTAAATACATGGTGCTATTTAAAGTGACATCATGTTTCAAATTGCAGGAAAATGATTGGTTCATTGGAAAACATTGCATCAAAGGTTTCTCATACTCATGGAAGCAATATAAAATGTTTTAGAGATTAATATTAGGTGTCTGTTTTATTAGATCATGTACTCACAAAAAGTGACAAGGAAAATTAAATGGAAAGAGAAAGTTTAACATTGAGAGCAAGTGAGTGACAACCACTGCACCAGAAGAGCTTCTATCAGCTCTCGAATAACTTTTTGAGGCACGAGTCGCAAATGTTGGTTCGAAGGAATATGTTTCTGTGGATTTTGGTGTCATACTATTATTTTATTTCTTTCTCCAGAGAGGACTGCTCTTTTTCTGAAATGTGATACTTTGAATTCACAGAAATCCCCACTTTTACCATTTGCTTTTCTTTTCTTTTAATCCAAGTTTACTTGCCAGTGACTAGTCAAGACAATGTATCATTTTCTTAGCAATGCCTTTCAGTGCTTGCGTTCTAACTGCCGGCTTTTCAGGCTTGTTATTTTTGTAGCTGGATATAATTTGAAGCATCTTAAAATATGAATGAGGATAGTGAAAGTAAGTTACTTGCTGCAGCTGCATTTCTAGCATTGATGAAACAGCGAAAACATAAAAAAATGAGCGGGTCAAGACGACCCGCTGACTTTGCTATGAGCTGTTTGGCTGTTGAAACAGGTGAAAGCAGCCACCAGCAATTTTTGACAAGCTCAGTGTCATTCCACGGCATCAGCTGGCTTGAGTCGAGCTGAGGCAAGTCGGTTCACACCGCTGTCTGCGGTCTGATCTGGCTTTTAAAAAGTCTTTGATTGTGCACACTAGGGAACTCCACTGCAGAAATTACAGCTTTAAGGTGGAGGGGAAATGTTTTCTGGATTCCTTCCAGTACTAATATCTTTTTAGCCAGTCCAAAGCTGACTTGGTTATTGTCTTGGCGTTTCTGGCATTTAAAGAGGGAAACCCTCGGGTATAAAGAAACTGAAGGGAGAATATCCTTCACATCATTCACAGCATGATACCAATTTTACTGAAAGAACAAGAATAGACAGGCTTGAAAATCACCTCATGACCACTTAAATCAGCAGAATACATATTACAGCTGTCAGATGAAAAACACATCTTCCAAAATTAATTCCAGAAATTAGGTTAAAATGCTATTTTTAGATTGGCAACCACACATTTCAAATTATAGGCCGAGGTTTAAATGTTTCATGCTTCTTTTCATTAAAAGCTTTCTCACATCACATCATTTACTGTCATCTTTTTTTTTAATGTTTTAACGTGACATGAGTGAATATGCAGTAAACACAGCATTTTACACAATTGCTCTTTCACCACCTCTATTCTAATTATAGTGTGTTAAGGGAGACATAGTCAACAATAGCTGAGAGAAAAAAGCTTGAATGGTTGTTCTGTTTGTAGTCCTTTAGAAAGTGTATTAAGTTCTCAGAATACTGTTATGTTAACTTACATTAACATATATGTGGGTTCATTTGGACTTGAACATGGTGAACACGCCTCCACTTGAAGGCATCATTAGTGTCTAACTGATAGAGGTCGGCGAAGGTCACAGATGACCCACTGTCTATTAAAAAACCTGTGTATGTTACTGTTGGAAGCAAGCAAAGTTATATACATTTCAACTCATGTAACGATAAAAGCTATTTCACAGTGTTGCAAAAACATAGAAATAGAAATAAATTGTCTATTGTGTGTCCAGGAAAATTCTAAACTAATAATTAATAATAATAATAATTATGCTTGTACAATTATTTTGCTTACATTTATGAGCTAGATCACAGTCAGTTTTCATGGTATTTATTCTGAACAAAAATGAAGAGTGTGATTATGTTTTTCCAGTAATATAGTTCATTATTTAAAAAAGTAGCAGGTGAGCACCACTGAACACAGATAAGTTCATTTAGGTTTTTATCTGTGGCGTACTGTAAACTTGTACACATACACACACTCACCATCCTGCAGCTCCCAGAAGCAGATTTATGAAGCAATAAAAGCTCATCTCCCTGAGACGGTCTCACACACACACACACACACACACGCACACACACACACACGCACACACGCACACATCATAACCTCGCCAAGTGCAGAGCTTTGCATATCCTTTCCTCCCCTTCAACACACTAGAGACAGATGTTCTCTGTGATATTACATCTGTTTTTGCAAAACACACAAATCACAGAGACACACACACGCACACACACACACACACACACAAAAAAAAGCCTCCTAGTTTTGAGGAGGACACCAACACATTTTCTCATTGGAACGAGGTGAGGGTTCTCGGTCCAAGACTGTACAACAGATCCTGACTGCTGGCTCTGTGAGAGTGACTGAGTGAAATATAGAGGGAGGATGAAACAAAGAGAGACAATGAAAAAGAGCGACACACAGAGGAAGAGAGGGAGTATGTATGTGCAGTTGTTTGCCATTTAGGCCTCTTACATGAGTAGTTCTTTACTCTTTAGTAGTAATTACTTTTTGGAGCTGTGGCCAAAATGGATAGAGGGATGACTAGTTGGTGAGCTGGTTCAAGGACTCCTTGGCTCTTTGGCTGGCAGGCTGCATGGAGGGATGGATGGCAGGCTGGATGGATGAGTGCCCTTGAGCAAGGTGCTTAATCCCCATCAGCAGTGTCCCTGCCCCGTAACTTCAGTTCTTAAATGAAGGTATCATTGTGAATTTGAAAGATCCCGTCTGATTTTAGCGGGTGTATTTTGTCAACTCAGAAAGAAAGGCAGGGATGCAAATTGACAGATGTTTCGGCACTAGGAGGTGCTGGGCAGCAGAGGGCTAGCAACTCAAACTCATCATTTATTAATCTGAATTAACACCACACATTAACAGGGAACAATTACATTTTACTGAATGTCATTGCTAAAAGTTGGTTATTAAGTTGCGTCGGTAACCTGACGCACCAGATGGTTTGTTACACAGAACCATCTGAGAGGTCGTCCTTGGAAAATGTTTGGAAAAGGCAGGAACTTTCAAAAAATAATGGGCGGGTGATCGATTGAACCATCTGTCTAGCATCGTCTATCCCAGGCTAACTTCAGCCAATCAGATCAACGAACCATATGACGAAGCCGAAGCCAGTCGGAAGAGGAGCGGAAACATCTTTTTCATCGAGAAAAGCCTTCAGTGCCGATCTTTCCTCTTCTTTCAACAATGAAATACTTTCAAATTCCGATATAACTGATGCTAAAGCAGCATCTATGTTAACTTCTTTATGAGCCACCATTATTGTTTTTGAATGAACAGTCGCATGTCGTCGGCGGATCTTGTGAATCATGATAGACTCTACGTTGTTGTCTTGCTTCCGGTAACTATTCGAATCATTTTCAAAAGCTTTCTGTCTGAGTGAACAATTAACCCAAAAATAGAAGAAAGTCTTGAGAAGAGAAAGTTAAGGTTAGATACGCTTTTTAATATCTTCTATGGTTTAAATCAGCCTTGGCAATCAAGTCGTCAGTCATGCCATTTTTAAATTCTCTTCCTCTTCCCCTCCCTCGGCCCACCACCTGTCACTCTTAGCATTCATCATGAATTAACAAACTCACATACACACACATACATGCAGAAACACACACACACACACACATAGACTCATTCGACACAAAGACCCCCTACTCTGCCCCTGTTGACAAGAACCCCACATCTCAACTTCAAAATAGGCCTTTTTTTGTGAAGCTGTCACAAAGTCATCACACCCTGGTTTAGTCAGAGAAAGAGAAATAGATTGAGAGAGGAGGGAAATTGACACAGAGAATGAGTGAGAGTGATAGAGTATGACAGAGAGAGATGTCACCCACGCTCCCTTGCTCTTTCTGAACAAGTCGCACGGTACCAACTGACTGACATCGCTCCCACGTTCAACTTTAAAAAACAGACGTTAGGCTTTCTGCCTTTTTTTACTTGTTTAAAGGCTTTTAGGGTCTTTGTAGAGTTTGGTAAAAGGCAGCAGAAGAGCAGAGGTGTATGCAGCTTCCCAGTGGAGTAAGAAGCAGGAATTCAGGTGTCTTGGGTGCCGCTGTTCGACTGAAGTAAAGTCTTGTCAGCGCTGAACCGTGTGAACTGTGGTGGTTTGCATTGCAGGGTTTGAACAGTTACCTTTAGCAGTAGATTTTAGTTAAACAACGGAAAAAGTGCAATGTCAGAGAGAAGTTTCCTGTACTATTTTAACTATAATACACAAATTTGATAGTTGTACTGCTCTGTCTGCCTATTTTGTAAAAGTTACATTATTTCAGTCAGACAACTCACATTGAAATGTTTATTATAGCGGCAGAACATAGTTAAAGTTCATCACTCCCTGCAGATATGTTTACATGAGAGGTGACTTCCACCATGTTTGAAGTGTCCTCTCTTAGAGTTTTAATGGATACCTACCAGCCATCGGAAATTTTTATTTTCTGTGACTATGGTTTATAAAATCAACATATTTTTATCAAATCACAGACATATTAAAATTCTCATCACATTTAAGTTAACCTATGATATTGTAATGTTGTGAATTATCAAATACATAAAGAGAAGAGATGTTGAATCTGGTTCATGAGGTTTAGGTGGCGACTGAATTGTGTTTTCTCTTCCTGAGAGTGAATGCAGCCTTTATGAGGAAGAGTAGCTGTGTTTAAGATTCAGCACATCTCTGCAGACTGTCCCCCACACACATGTTATTTATGAGCGTTCTGCACTGAAAACTTGCTTTTAGCCATCACCCAGTCACTCAGTCATTAACAATTTCATCCATCATAGACAGCGGTGCTCTAAACTGAAAACCTGGTTTTCGAGGTCAACCTAAGCGCAAACACACACACACACACACACAGACACACACATTCTTGTTCGTGAATAAGTGCAGAGCGGTAAAAACCTGGTTTCATCAGTCAGCAAATCAGTCAGGAATGTGTTTAAGAGGCATGTTAATTACTCCAGTGTGCAAAACTTAACAAGCAGCTTACCCCAGTTCAGTGCCTGATTTATTAAGACCACTTATGTAAATCAAGTCAGTTGCTATTTTCCAATTAGAACACTTGAGGCACAATACAGTGTAAGTGCTGAATGCAATACAAGTGCCAGGTGGTGGTGGTGTGTGGGGGGGCTGTTTTATAGCAGCACGCAGCAGAAAGGAGCCTGTGATTACACACTTTTTATTATTCCAGGTTCGGCTCGACTCTTCTTGGTGTAAATTTTGTGATTGTTATTCCACCAACTAGTGATGACGGGTAAAGCACTATTCATACATTTCACCAGAAGAGATTGAGCTCCACCTTTTGAATTCTTACAAATTTCTCTCCTTGATTTAATTCCCAAATTATAGACCCCCCGTGCCCCACAGGTGAATAGAACTCATCAACCCTGTCTTGGATGTGGAAGGCCTTTATTATTGAAGAACTGAAATTGTGCGTTTTAGAACTATTCATTTTTCCTTCTTAATTAGGGGTTAGTGCTGGGATGGTCGACTTCTTGGTTCCTGAAAACTGATGAAAAAGTGTGCCAAAACACACAATTACACTTTTAGTAAGCCAACATTGTTTTTATTAAATTCTGGGGACTTAAAAGTAAATTGGATATCTTTAGAGGGAACACATGGCTCAAATACTTCCTAATACAAGTCTTACTTCATAATTTAGTAGAATCTGTATTCATACATGTTTATCTTCTCAAAGGTTTCTCAATCAGGTCAAAGAAAATCTAAATGTTTTTTTCCAATCGTTAAGTGTCAGGGCACAACGTCCCTTATTTGTTATCCTCTCTTGTTGCCTTTGTGAAATTAAGTCAGCAGCCATGACTTCCTCAAGGTGAGAGGTTACAATAGGATGAGCTTCCTCTCGCTGTTAACAGGCAGTTATGCGTTCACTGGTTTAATAAACTGATAGGAGTAATCCATTTAAGTAGTCTCCTTCCTTGTTACTCCTCAAACTACATTTTTTATTGGGTCACATGTGCTGATAGTTTCATGTGAAATGTCTCCACACCACCTGGTGCACAATTGTGCATGTCATTGTTAGAAGATCTGCTCATTTTGTATCTGTACCTTCATTATTGGCACCAGCAAGGTTACAGATCTTAGTCCTGTGTTAAAGATGAGTTTAGTTCTAAAACACAGAATCCATCAGCCAGTCCAGCGCTGAGTCAGTCACATTCACCTGTTTAATGTCTTTATAATGAAACATTAATCCAGCCACTGAGTCGGCTGTACTCAAATCATGGTCACATTTAAATGGTCAGCTCTGTCTGCTGGAGCTATTTAAAGGACTTTACCACCAGTAACATGCATTGTGGTCTTTTAAAGAGTGAGTCAATGACTTACTGACGTCACCTTTTATTCCTTCTGTCACTGGGAGTCTGACTAAACCCATGCTTTACCACTCTGACAATCAACCAGTCAACCCCGTAGTTACCCCTACATTTGTACATTATTGCATATTTGCATTCAACAGCCAGTCACCTATGGATGAGAGCTCTAGACTGAAAACCTGACAATCACCCAACTGCTCTGTCTGCCACACTCTCAGCCATCTGCTCTGTCTGCTGCCCACACACTCGCCTGTCATGTATAGACAATGAACATGAGAGCCCTACACTAGAGAGCTGGATTTTAACCCTACCATGCTTTCCCATTCATAGCCTCTGGTTATCTGTGCACCAGCCTGGGAGTAGGCCCAGGGCGAATTCATCACCTTTTCCCAATGCACCAAGTAGCGCTGGGGCCTATTACTAAATCTGCAAAGTTGAGACTAACACTACTCTTTCCTTTAGCCTGATATCTGGTAAAGTCATTTAAAATGTACCAGTAGGAAGACGTATTTAGCCCAAGGCAGAGCGGAACGGTCGCCCAGGGTTAATGGGACAAGAGCCCTGGACTCAAAGAATTATGGGAAAGACAACAGGTGATCTTTATATATATCAGGTCCTTTTTGCCATGAATGTCTGATCGAATGTTATGTCCTGCCAGGATGAATATGCAGAACATCACCTCTGTCTGTGAAGGCTGTCACCCACACACCCACCTGTTGTAGATGGCAGACGCTTGTTCTTGCACATTGTTTTGCTGTCACTTCTTTGCCCATCTCTAGTTTCTCCTGTTCTTTTGTTATAGGACCAGAACAGTATATACATACAAACAAAGATATAACCAGAGCATTGAAAATAAACAAAAGAGTCAACAATAATACATTATATGTGGTTCATATCTTCATGACAACTCACTCATTCATGCATTCATTCATTTCACATCAGATAGCAGATGACATATTATAGCAGATCAGCAGAGAATGTATGTATGCACGTATCTGTTTTTACTCTGCAGCTTTGTTCTTTCAGTGTTTTCACCTTCATCTGACTTCTTACAAGACTTTCACTTCAACTGACACTTCAACTTCTTTTAGTGCTTGGAATTCAAATGACACACAGCTTATTCAGCACTTTCTATTTTAACTTCTTATAGCTCTTCAACTTTATGGGACAAATCTCAAGACGAGTCTTTTTAGCATTTATTTTATTTTACATTGGCTTTTTTTAAATTTTATTGTATCCTTCTTTTATTGTTTTATTGAAAATGTCATGATTGTTTTCTTTTCTGGAAAGCTTTTCGTGTTGCAAAAATAGTTTGCAATTAGAGTTTGCATTTATAACATTTGAAAAAAACGTTTTGTCTTAGCAACACAGTCTAAAGCGTGGGTTGGAATCAGCACATGTTTTTATGAATGTGGGAAAAAGTATAATCTCTGTATATCTAGTTTCCTAAAAATTTGTTGTCATAGTTATGTGTTTTCTTTCTTTTCTCGCTTTGTGTATATTACGATAGAGAACAGATGATAGATTTTTGTAATCCACAGAAATCACAACACTAATAAATATCCAGCCCAAACCTCTCTGACACTTGCTTTACGTTTAACATGCCAACAATCACTTTTACCCCTCTAACTGATCCATGCCTTACTTTCAAGAGTGATGTCACAGTGTCCTGGAGTACACCTTTACATCACTGCATCAGCAAAAATTTGATTTTCAGGGGGTGTTAGGAAACTCTTTAATAATCCCAATTTCTCCTAAGAATATACAATCATGCAATATATCTACAGTGCACTTTCTGCACTGTGATGCCATGCATACATCATGCTTCCTCTGCTACATGTGTGCCTCTGCTCCGATAGACTCATTATATGCACAGTCTTGTGTAGACAGTCAAAACCAGATCAAAGAACACATGAGCCACCTAAACAGCCACGTATCCATTTCATCACCTTTTCCAGTCTGTCAACCATCCATCCAACCAGCTAGTCAGACACACTAATGTCCTTTAGTGAAATTTGAAGGTCTGTTATCAGCGAGGACACGGACACTTAATCACATTAATTAATCTGACAGGCTTTATCAAAGACATTATGAGCTCAGATGAATAGAGGGGAGGGGAGAGAGGAGGGACACAATGAAGGGAAGAGGAAGGGATAGAGGAGGCAGGGAGGAGAAGACCAGAGAGAGGCGAAGATGACAGGTTCATAAATGCGTCATCACAGGAGGAGAGAGACAGAGAGGATGAGGAGGAAAGGAAATTAAAGAAGGGCAGAGGAGGAGAGGAGACAGATGTTATGACAATAGATCTAAATAGGGTAACTTTGTGGTTAATCCGCTATAATTCTGCTCTATTTCACAGGCAGACAGTTTCCATAGGAGCTCATTACAGGCTTATGAATCTGCACAGCATCTGCCTCGGTATATGTGTGATTTCACAACAATTTGAAGCAATCGGTCCATAATTGGATTTCATATGGTAGAAAATATAGCAAGGCAATAAAGTGGCCCAGAATCAGCTGGTCTCTTTGTTGGGTAGTTTGACACCAGCCAGTTCGACAATAGGGAGGAAATGATAAGAATCTGAGCAAAAAAGTAACGACTGACCTCTGCGGCAGGAATTATGTTATCATATAGTACTGTACATACTGTGTGATGAGGAACACTGTCATTGTCCGTATTGTATTACATGTATTACAGAAATGGTAGTTGACCCAATGGCTGGAGCATCTTGACAATTTAATACAAAAGACCTTTCTCACAGCGGACGTTTTGACTTGTCAAATGCGGGTGTAATTTATATGATTAATAATAGCTTTATGCCATTTGGGTTTTCCAAAGGCAGGGCCACTGTATGGTGCACATCTAAATGGAACAAAGCTATCAGTAATGTTATTAGATACAGCTGTTATTTTCCTGCTTTGACAAGTCAAAATGTCCACAGTGACAAAAGTCCCACAATCAAGTTTATTTTTTGGAAAGCTAAGTACATGTTTACAGCCTCAAAACATACAAGTTTAAAGACCTTATAGGTACTTGAATTTCCTCAACAGTGTATCTATAGGTGTGCACAACAATGCAAATATTGATTACTAGGTATCACAAATATACCCTTTATATTGCATGCATGCTGTTTTGCATGACAGACTGTAGAGGTGATCGTGGTATTTTGCCACCTATATTGTGATTGCTATGGAAAGAAGAAGTAATAAAAACACCAAGTGAGAGAAATGTGTCCTCAATTTTTTACTCAAATGTTTGTACAAATCAACAATGAAGCATTTTGGGGCAAAGTAAAAGTGAAACCAAAGCCTGTTTTGACAGAATTGACTGTCAAGTGTTAGCTACTGTAAGTATCATCCTTTACAGTTCATTCAAATTTAGTATTTCAGGCCAATATCACACAGCAGAAAATCTGCACACCTGTATCTGTAATCTGTAAAATAAAATAGGGCAACCATAGTTTCTACATCAATACATTCAATTAAGTATTGTTACATTCATTAACATAAAAAAATGTTTTCTGAAACGCTGTTGGAGAATAAAGAAAAAATGTGTATTTCGTGTTTGTTTATCTCCTTTTCTGCAGTTTACTGCATGCTTGGTCTCTCAAGGTGAGGTCTTGGTGCCCTGTTCAGACAGATGGGTATTATAGGAATCAGACCTATCAGCTTTCAGATATGAGCCAGTCACTTTGACCAGTCTGCAACTGTCCATCCGCACTGACGTGTCAGTCAGTATCAGTGTCAGCAGCCAACACCGGGGTCACAGCCATAAAAAAAGGCTGGTTTGCCAATAATGCAGGCAGGAAGTATGTCATTATACCCTGAGCTTAAACAAGGTATTAATGAGCAGACGTCATTATGTCATTACACAAGGGGTCATCATAATGAGGACATAACGAGGTCAATGGGGTTTCATCATACACGGGGCACGAGAGGGTGTCACAATAATGGGGACATAATGGCAGGGTGTCACAACGAGGTGTCCACATATCGAGGTATCCTTAATAACCTGCTCTGACTGTTTACCGCAATTAGACATTACAGAGACATCCAGGAGGGAAAGGCAGCAAAAAGAGACAGAGGGCAGACATATGGAGAGAGGGAGAGGAGGTGGGGAGTGGCAGAGTAAAAAAGAAAGATGAGGAGAAAGAGAGTTTGAAGGGGCAGGGTGCGGTGATTAGAATGTGATGGCCTGTGTAGAGCGTGTGTGTGTGTGTGTGTGTGTGTGTGTGTGTGTGTGTGTGTGTGTGTGAATTAATGAGAATCTCAGATGAGAGGAGAGGGTCATCACGACCTGCATGCAAATGACACCAACCACACACGTGCACACACACACACACACA
>JAVQJD010082174.1:0-10562 GCA_036023655.1 Nannoperca australis | reverse complement strand
TTCTCTCACCCTGTCTTTCACTGCCCACTCCCCGTCTTTTCCTTGTCCAGGGGTTCAGTGACAACGTTTTCAGGCGTGCTTTTCATTGGAGCTGACAGTTTGAGCAACGCCGGGCTCCTATTTTTTTTATTTTTATTCCCCCTGAAGAATGAAGAATAATTTAGCAGCTAAGGCAAGGCAGGCAGCATGCGGGTGTCCTTGTCCTACAAGGTTAAGAATCCATTCCATCTGAGCAAAAAGGAGTGAATTAAAATAAATGATGGCCAGATATTTATTGCGAGTTTGTAGATGAAGCCAAGTCACTCCAGTGGACCAGCGGGGCCTGTGCTGCCAGTGGCTCAGTGTAGCTGAGTGACCTCCCTACCTCTCCCTGCCTAACTGGGGAATGACACTCAATGTCACATTACTCCTATCCTGCATTTGGTATATAACGTCAAATGAGATAGCAGGACATATATGAAATTATCCGGCTGGGGATGCTAAAAATAATTGTAATTTGATCGAAGGAGGGGAATTCTTGAGAAAACTGAGCTTTGGAAACACAGACAAGGAGATCCTGAATGAGACGAGACAGGAAACATGGAGACACAAATGTCCTTCAGTCTGGAGACATAAAACTCAAGGCCGCTCTGACATAAACTAAATGTATTATATGGTTTAAATATACAGCCCACTGATATTCATTATCACATTGCTTTTTTAATTCATAAAGGAAAACTCTTTACTGCACGCAAACAGTTTGTTCTAACAGTTATAAGGGCCCTCAAGCAGGAATAACCGGTGCAATATTCCTTCCCAGAATTCAAAGCTACATACACTTCCTCAAGACAGAGATCCAACATGAGAGCTTTACAGACTCAGCGGGTGGACCGGCTTGAGTCTGGGGGCTTGCGGAGCACTGGGAGGCCTGTGATGTTGCGCACATGCAGGAAACCGGTGCACTGTGATGTCGTGGACTCAGCGTCAGACCCAGAGAGTGGCTTTAGCAACGTCCCACTGTGTCGGTGAGCTCCCTCTCCAGGCTCAAACAGCTTCTCCTACAGCAGCGGATCCTGTGAAGTAACCTCTGTATGCTGCTTTCCTTTGTCCAAACCAAACCAAGCTTTTTCCCCTACATCGTCTCCCCCTCCTCCACGCCACCAAGGGCTATGTGTGTGTGTGTGTGTGTGTGTGTGTGTGTGTGTTGAGTGGTCATTAGTCTCTGTTTACAGTGGAGAGAGCCTGGCCAGCTGGCATGTGACGTGTGATGTGCCGCGCTGTGGTCTACCACTGTGAGACCCCCGTGGCAGAGTCGTGGAGGCCCAGCAACCCCCTTCCCCAGGCGGGCCGCAGAGACCGCGGCGAGCCCTCGGCAGATGGAGCCTCCAGCGTTTCCAGGCTCTCTTCTAAAAGCAAAGAAGAGGTGGAGCGAGCGCGGGAGGTGGGACTGGCCCTGGCCCCCATCACAGATGCCAGGAGAAGGCTGAGACTCTGGCGAGGCCCTGCTGGGAGGGTGCTGGGCCGGAACAGGTGCAATCTCAGCCCCTCGATCCCCTCTGTCAGCACCTCAGTGGTGGAGCCCGCGCTCTCTTCCTGTCCTCGCTCCTTCTCATTCACACACTCGAGAGGTGTTGTGGGGCTACGTCCAGCCCCTCCCTCCACCCAGCAACAAATCCAGACCAGACACAGTTCTCTGGCTGCCTTGCGTCTTCCCCCTCAAAAGGAACAAACATTAAAAGTACCAAGTCCAAAGTACAGTAGCAGAAGTGTGTGTTTGTGACCCTCAGAGGTCAAACTGCGGAGTTGTGTTGACTCAGGCGTTTTCCTCTGCTGGCCATGATGAGCTCCTCGGCTGACCTCGCCACTGCCGCTACCACTCTCCCATCAGCCCTTGCTTTATCACCAGTGGCTACAAGACAAAGAGGATCTGCTGTATACCTGGTTGCGGACGGCATCCTGCATGATGGAAAGAGTTTATGACAGAAGGGGAGTGGGTGGCGAGGCCCAACAGGCCACCTTGACCTGTCCCTGCTCGGAGGACCTTGGTGAACCCTGTCTCATTGCCCCCAGCCCCACACAAGCGACCTGGCCACTCCAACCGCCGCTGAGTTATTATCATAATTTCCCGGAGAGGCATTGCAAGACCTCCACAACCAGAGAGGCATCTGTGTTTTACAGAATGTTTTGTGTTTTATTGCCTTTAAGTCACTCATAGGCCAGCGGAGAGCACCCACAATGATAAGAAAACCAGCCATGTGAAAAATGAAGGACCTTGCGTACAGGACTGAGAGGTGAAGAAGGGAAATAATAAAATACATGACAAATGTGGAGCTCGACTGTATTTCATGTTCAAAACGCTGTCTCGCTTTCCAACCCTCGGCTGCACTAAAAACATACGAGGGGAAAGCGGGAAATAATAATAATGAATTCAGCCAATATCGCTGTTACAAAAAGAACAGAAGCTTTTTTATCCCTCATCTCACAGTTTATACTTGGAAAAAAAAAACTCGGGGCCCTCTCACTCCCCTTCCCGGGTACTTTGACAACATGACGGCCGTTAAGATGCCCAGGGGCATTCCAAGCTGCCACCGTCCCAGCCATTTCATGTCCAAGCCCACCTGGGGTAAACAAAAAAGGACTAGGAGCGATAGAATATTAACTATAGAAGAGAGGAGAAAAATAGCACTGACAAAACTGAAAATACTTTTCAACCCATCAAACTTTAGGTCTTAAAAAAACACCTCTTTCATTGTCTCTTTGGTGGAGTAATTCCCCCTCCTCTCCCACAGCCCCCTGCAGGATTTTAAAGGTGCAGTATATCTAATGAAAAATAAAACATCTGTTTAATCTAGCTATTTCAAAAGCTAATCCCCTTTTGATCAAAAAATGATATTGATCTGACTGCCTTAGTTGCGTGGCGAGGATTTCTCCTTTAAACTTGAAATATTATGGAGTCTTTGTGGCAAATCAATACTGCGTCTGCTTTTTGAGGTTTGTTTCAAAGGGCACAAGATCCATTTGAATATGGCTGATATAGCTGAGATAGTTATGTTATAAATTCATGTGTAAAACATGATTTCGTCCCGGTCTTTATTTTCTTGGCCCTTTAAACTGCTCATAATCCTCTCATGGCCCGTTCACGGCCCCTGACTGATGCAGCGAGGGCCGGGTCAGCGACAAGGAACCTGTGACAGTCACGCGGGCCCTGGTGGAATGAACTGGTCCTAATATTCCTTGAGCTTTAGCGTGTCTGTCCTCACCCCTCACTCTGTGTCTGCGGGGCCCCGGCATCGGGCCCCAGCTATCTCCACATCTTCCCATTTTCTTTAATTACACCTCAGCATATTGCTTTTGGGCCATATGGAAGGCAGATATTGAGACCAGATAAGATGTATAAACTTCTGTCAACGCCACAGCATATTAGGTAGAGCTGGAAGCATATTATCTCTATTCTATCCTTCCAATTAGCGCCCAATATCAAAATACATTAAGACAAGCCTGTCGACGAGGAGCAGGAAAAAACCTTACGTTAATAGGGCCTTCGTCCATTTTTTATTAAAACTGCCTTACTTCCTTGTGTTTGTTTTCTTTGCCACAAAATGAAAAGTCATTTCCACCAAGGGACCCAATAAAAACACAGATAAATTACCCATTTTAACTCAATGGCCTGAGAACTCCCTGTGCTCAGCTGGTCCATACTGGCCTCGAGGTTTTACAGTCACAAACTGCTGCTTTAAAAGTAAATAGTGTAGATTCACACAAGAAAACTTCTTTTCCTACATAAACTCTGAGGTTTGGCGCGCCATGGTGTTGCATGCGTCCCATCAAATCACAGGATTCGAAACACGGTGTCATTACTGGAACATTTTGAGTGAAATATCGGATTACAGAAGCATGCATTATGGCAATGTGGATTTTCACAGCAGTAATGGCTCCATTATTTTAATAGAAAAATGTCAAGGAAAAACAAATTACACCCTAAACCCATGTGAGGCCTGTATCGTCTGATCTGATACATGCAGCATCAACGTGGCCTCAGACTCAGCTCACCTCCCGGTGACACCATGTTCATCCGAAAGCTACTGCCATAACCAAAACGCTGTCTGAGAACACAACTGTCTTCTTTACTATGTATGTATTGTGATTGAATTCACTGCACCCAAACAGTGAGAGGTCCTTCTAAGCCTCGCTGCAGCATCAGAACATACTGTATACACTGAGAGACATGGAGAGAATAAAGGAGCAGAGAGCGGCGGGACGAGGCAGTAGAGAGAGGTCACTTTGAGAAGCTGGATGCAAGCACATGCCAAACAGTCTCTGGATCTCTCTCTCTTTCTCTAATCCCCTCTCTGATCTGCCGATGCTCGGGCCAATCATTTGAGGCCAGCCACAACCCGTGATCACTGGGCCCTAATCTGAGTCCTCGGCCCGTCCGCAGTCCACCTCAGACAGCACCGGCCGGCTGCCAACAAAGGAGTGGCAGGCTTAGCCTTCTCCAGAGAGACAGCTAGAGGTTGTCTCTACATGGATGGGCACTTCGCAGCTCTGCAGGGGTGGGAGGAAGGGGCAACATAGCAGCTGCTCAGGGCATATGGGCAGAATTCATTAAGTCTGGCTAAATAAGCCAATTGTGGAGGCGGTAAAAAAAAAAAGTGGCATTTGTATGTCTGATAGAGAAACAAACAGAGATCACTCACTGCATGTGAGCACTGAGCTCAAATACTCTGCCACACACAATTATTCTGAGCACAAAGATCCCGTGTGATAGCTTTGTCCTGAGGTGCTCATACACTTGATGAAGTTTATTCAAGGCCCACCAAATGAAAAAATCTGGATCTATATGTGATGGGCAGTGATTGAGCTGTTAGATGCATAGATTATGTGTCCTTGAGGACTTTGCTGTGCATCTCCAAATGTCATGAGACTGCTCTCTGCCTCTGAAATAAACCTAATCACAATCTGTAAATGTTACAGCTGTTTCCCTAATAGACCTGGCCCGACTTTGGAGGCCGGCATTTATATTCACACACATGAACCAAAGACAAAACTGAATGCTGATACATGCGACTAACACGTGTTGAAGCCACGGTATACAACGCATTTCATAAATTATATGAAATGGAAACGTGTCAGAGCCATTGCCAATTTAGATTCAGAACTGAAAACATCCTGTCCTGTGGCCTGTTTTGTCTGCTCTATACTCAGTGTTATCGAAATGTTGTGATGAATTTGTATTCTTTCACTTTAAAGAGCACACACATGACACCGGCTGCTGTCTTGTTCACAACTTACATCCATTCCACTTTATCCAATAAAAGGTGTAATGTATGCTAATCCCCCAGGTGTCAATAGGAACTCTGTTCATTGCATTTGAGATAATAGTGAAGAAGGGGTTGCTCCTATCGAAGACCTGGAAGATAAAGTCAATGGGACAGTCAATAACAATAAGGTTGTAGGCTTTAATGAGGAATGTTAATTTGAACACAATCAACTGGATTTCAGCTTAGCTGATTATCAACCTTGGACTTGTATGAGGGTGTTGATAATGCTGGCAGTAAAGCGAGGGCATTTTTATCTGTGACAGCTTGTTTTTCAGAGGAGCTTTTCAAAAATCAGTTTGCCTTTTGGCTGTTTAAGTTATAAACTAACAAACAAAAAAGCTGAACAAAGAAATGGTAAGACAACAATGCACGGTGAACTTTATTTAGAAAATTAAAAAACACTGTATATACACTTTACAAAATATAAATTCTGGATAACAAACAGAAATTAAAGTTACTATAACCAAAGTCACAGGCCTTTGTTTGTAATGGACATTCACTCAGTTCCCTCTGGAGCCATTTAAAGTCCCAGTCCAAACCTCCTCCTCATGTTACAGGCAACGCAGGCTGCTCCTCACGCTCTCCTTGATCCCATTCCATCAGCAGCTCTGAGGACACCTCTGTAAACAGATGATCCCAGTCCCAGCTCACATCATCCTGCAGAACAAAAGAGAGACAGAAGAGGGGGAGAAAAGAGGAATTAGAGAGGCAGAGGAAGACATACCAAGAAAGAGAGTGTGGGGAACAGAGGGAGCCAAGAGAGGAGAATAGGGAAGGAGAGCAGAGGGTGTTAATGTACACATCATAAATCTTGATTACCTGGGAGACAGAGTGGCAACCTCCCCTGGTGCTCTAGAAACAGCTGGACGGGCCTCACAAGCTATATTTACTAAAAACTCACTCACCTCTTTCACCTCCTGCTCTGGCGCTAAAACCTTGGTGAGGAGCTTCAAGTCAATCTCTCCATCCTGAAGAAAGATCGCAGTAGAAATCACTTAGCTTGCACAAACAGAGGTGATGTTGGTTGAGAAATTAAATGGACCACCTTGACGAGAGGAGAGGGAGGAATATCAAAGAGACATAAAAATAAATGTCCTTGACTTACTAAGGTCTGGAACGCAGAATAATACTTCAGATCATTGTCCAGATCTCTGTAGGTCATTACCCGGTTCACCTGGATGCTAATGTGGTGAAAGAAAGTCAGAATAGGCATCTGATACACCAACAGACTTGTATTTGAATCAGGACAACATGCAACAGAAAAATAGCGACCAGCCTGACTGCAGTGCTTTCACACTGCATGCAAACCAAGACTGAGAAGTGGCTTTGTAGAAGTTTGAAGTTGGTGCACAATGAAGATCCGAGACTTCAAGCAAAGACCACAGAGAGCAGGAGATGGTTGCCAAGTGGTAAACGCTTCAAATTGAAACCCAGCTGCTTATCTGTGGGTTGGAATTAAGTGGGGGGGGCTCTCAAAGTGGCCGGGGCCTAGCAGTGCATGCCAGTCCTACTTACTGCACATTACACGCTACATTGCCCCCGCAATGAGTTCAATGTGGATATTATCTCGCACAGAGAGCAAGCCCCAGCCTAATAACCTCCACCGCTGTCATAGCCTTGCTACATATTCGACACATGTCGGCGTGTCTCTCACTGCCCTGTAAATCAAAGGGCCCGGTTAGCCGGGACCCTGGTAACAGAGTTGCATAAATCACACCCAACTGTTATTTCTCCATTTCAGCCCGATAAAGCAAGACACTGTGCAGTGGCACGAGTGGAGGACAGGTAACCATCAAAGTCACCAGAGCAGGCTACTGATCTAGTGTCCTGCGCACGGACAGAGGTTAACTGTCATACATGGGTCTGGGGACATGCTGAGTGTGAGTGTGTGTGTGTGTGTGTGTGTGTGTGTGTGTGTGTGTGTGTGTGTGTGTGTGTGAGTGTGGGAGATAAGGATGAACTTCTAAGAGTTTAAGGCGTTCACTACTGTACCTTGGCGGAGCTGCTATTTGCATGGTGAGATCTTCTTCCTGTACTTCTTCAAGGTCTGGAATTACTGGAATATCTGAAAACCAAAAAACAGAGACCACAGCACTTTACAGTCTGATTACATTTTAAAAACAAAATCTGAATTTGAGGTAAATCTTATTAGCAGCCAAATGACAGAATCATTTGTGAAGAATACAGTAAATCCCCTGAGTGTGGCTGCTAGAAGTGCGCATTTGTGTGAGCATGTGTATGTGTGACCATGTCTGTGTGGCACTTCCTCCCCTCCCTCTCTCCAGCTACATCCTCATAAGAGCTGCCCTGTCACAATAGCCATGCGGCCATGAATATTCAGGAGGCGAGGCGGCAGCTCTTCCTGCTGTGAGAGGGGCGCTGGCCAGGGGCTCCCCAGAAAGCACCCCCTGCTACCTTAGCATTTGGGCCCTGTCAGCGGCGCCCACCCCCAGGACCCGCAGTGGCCGGTAGGCCGACCTCCATGTCCACTCTGCCACTCCGACTGGGGCGGCATCCAGCCATGTGCAAGAGTATTTGCTTGCGGGCCCATCTGTGTGGGGTCGGAAGTCACAGTGCGGCCTGGCAGGGGCTGCAGTGCCAGGAGCCGCCAACCCGCTGCTCAAACAGTGGGAACCCACTTTAATTGGCAAAACGCAACAGGACAGAGGATGGCTCCACTCCCAAGAAGGACAAGGCAAACTTTCACAGCATTTTTCAGATGGACATTAGTTGGAGCAGGGAAATAAGAGGCATAATAAGGTACATAGAGGGACGGAAATAAGCTGAATAAGTAATAATGAATAAAGAGACTAATTGACTGATGTTCAAAGACTTTCATAATAAGTACTTTATGTGTGATGACATTTTAAAAAGTTTCCATATACAGACGAACGTAGGGCACAACAATCAAAGAGGAAGAAATGTTTTGCAAAAAATGTTTGTGTCAACAAAACACATGTTTGTGTAGTACAGACAACTGCCAAAACCTTTCCTGGCTTCCCATCTGCCCTTATGGAATATGTGTTAACTTTGGGTGTTATGTGGCTTTTCTGAACAATATTTGTTGGGGGGAGGAGGGGGGGTCAGCAGACTGCACATCCTTATTAGCTCTACAGCTGAGTGTTGACAGAGAGAGAGAGAGAGAGAGAGAGAGAGTGGAACAGACAGATACTGATAGAAGAAGAGGGAGCTGGACTGCACGAAGAGGGTTGTCAGTAATCTCTAACCACAGTGCTGCACCCCGAGGGGAAAGTCAATAGAGGAGCTAAATAGAGGTGAAGAGATGGAAGTCTGCAACTGATGTGAGGAAATATCTTGGCATCTATGTCACCATTCCTTAAAAATAACTTCTGAAAATAAACTGGAGTTGAGGAAACATCGATCCTTGATGGAACATTATATTTCAGTCCGACAGTTACGGCCTGTTGAAATGAAGAGGAATAATTTAGATTCTGAACATATTTGTCCGATGGATGACAAATTCTGAAGACGACTTGTTCCAAACGTAACCCATCAACTTTCAGTAGATAACAAAGGCTCACCCTCTGTTGATAACTTATTTCTTTCTCTTTTTTAATTAAAGCAAATTAAAAATGCCACGCTCGTTTAGCCGCTGACAAAATTCATCTGTGTTTCTGATATCCAAATAAATGCAGGCGCGGGTATTTCATATTCATGAGGCTCCGGTGACACTTTGTCCTCTCATTTACAAAGCACAGCGTTCAGCAGAATCCGTCCCCCCTGGACCCCCAATCAAATTTAATGGTCTTAGTGCAATGACATCAAAAAGCCTCACCGTCCGGCTCTTTGCAAACAGATTCCTGGGTTGTCTATCCGTCCACACACACACCCTTTTTCATTTCAGCCAGTAATGCACTATTAACACACTCCATGAGAGTTCAATGTGAAGCACAGAGGCATATGTTGTCTATATGCAAAGTCTATTATTAAGTGAAAAAAGGAACAACATTTTTAAATGAGCTTCAAATTCAACCCATTACTTGAGGTCAAGCAGGGCATCAAAGCAGCTGCAAACAAGCCAGTGTTTTCTTCTGACGCAAAGGGCAGCTCCATCAGGAGGAGCTGTCTCCTCAGCGCAGCGCACATTACCCACGCTGACTTCCTTCCCTCGGCTGGACATGTATCAAGGTGGCTTTTGTCTGGCAGCGAGCAGGCCACGCGTATCCTTATTACACGGCCGCGTCCGGCTTCCTCGCTGAAGCATGTAAATATCAAAAGGGGATAATTTGCTGTGAATGTAGACATACTCCCGGCAGGCACATGCCAGTCAGCGACTTTGGAGAACAGGACGTCTCTCCACATCACTTGGGCTCCTATAATCTACGCAGGGGTCCATTCAAATGATTACCTTGGCACAGAATCCATTTAAAAGGCTTTTGGGACAATATTCGGTACATCAGTGGCTAAAAGTAAGACAGTGAAACATGAATGAAACAGATGAGCGTGTTTGGGATATTGTTGCTATTTAAAGGGACCAGCAGGAGGCTGTGGGGGCAGCCGATGGGGAGATGGGAGCAGGGGGACTGGGCTAGCCTTCTCTCTCTCTCTCTCTCTCTCTCTCTCTCTCTGCTTGTAGCCAGTGGACATAAGGGATAAGGGTAGGGGACATAATCAAGATCGCAGGGGCTATCTCACTAACCCTCAGCACTGTAATTTCCAATGCCCCTGCCTCCGGCTCTGTATTAAGAGGTCTCCCTCCACAGAGTAATAATCTTTCCTGCGGCATTAAAGAGAACCAAACTTCTGGACTTCATTCAACTGGCCATTTGAGCCAGTGCATACTAGACAGTGACAGACAATATGTGTGTACATAAATATAATAGAGATGTTATATAATATAAGGATTTTACCGTACCTGCCGTTCATGTGCGCAATTAATTGTGATTTATCAAGACATTTGAAAGTTTTGTAATAAAGTGATACTTGTTTTAAATGGTATATTTCCCATTTTCAACAGAAAGCACTAGTTAGGTAAGTCTCTCAAGTGCAAATAAAATACAATGTTGCTTTCAAAAACTTACATTAGAGTTGAATGATAATTAAATATTGTTTAGTAGCTCTCCGTATAATTATTATGTGACAAAATCGTCACCAGAGTTCACAGTTCTCACTAGAAAATGAATGATAAAAAGTAAAATATATGAATAAAACACTTAAAATACATTTGACTCAATGGGATACATTTTGAAATGTATAACATAGTCGTAGCTTTGTTTTGATATATATATATATACATACATA
>JAVQJD010082167.1:0-10002 GCA_036023655.1 Nannoperca australis | reverse complement strand
CACGCACACACACACACACACACACACACACACACACACACACACACACACACACACACACACACACACACACACACACGGGCTCGGCTGTTGGTGTGCGTGCTGGTGTGTTTTACTATGAACCTGGGGAACAACAGGGTGGAGCGCGTGCCCAGTGGGCTGATGAGATGAATGGCCAATTTTCCTCTCTGGTTGTGGGAGAGAGTGAGGCGAGCCTGAACGTGTTCCAGAGAGCTGACATACTCCGGTCGTCCCCAGCAGGCATCCACGCTCTTGCTGAACACCAGCTTGTTCCCAATGTCTCTGCAGGTTTGACAAGCGGAGGGGAGAGTGGTTAATGTGATGTGTCCACAGAAATGGACACTGTGTTACAAATGTAAGCGACCGTCCCTCCTCCGAGGAGAATACAATGGCATCTATCAGGATGACGGAACCGCAAGTGCTCGTAAAGAGACTAAAGCTCACTGCAGTTTACACACAGACAGACACGGAGCTTCAGGTCACCCTTCTAACCTTGGTTCTGCAAGCATGTCGTGAACACACTGATGCTGTGGCCCCACTGTTGTCCAGTTCTGTGCCAATGCCACCATCGCACCTGCATCCAGGAGCCCATAACCGTATGAATGACTCACTGTGGAGAAAAAAAGATGGGGGGATAAATAGAATGGCAGGTTGGTGGATGGTGTCGATGAGATAACATCACAGAAAGAAAAATGACAACGTGTCAACTATCCAACCTTTACAGTAACACTGGTGTTTGATTTGTTCCTCAATCCTGCAGCATAAATGCTCTTCCTTCAAAAAACACTGCAATTAATTGTGCCCCTTAGGAGCAACACTGAAATCACATTTATCATCCCCTTTTTGGAGTCCAAAAAATGTAAAGGTTAATTTATTGTTAATCATTTTTCTTATTAAAAGGAAAAACTAAACGTCTTGGAGAAATATGATGGAGAAATGCTGTTTTTTGTCTCAGCTGGCAGGAGTGGCATGTCGGTGTCTCTCTTTGATTGAAAGCAGCTGGCAGGCTGAGCCCCAGCAGGAGAATGGGAGACAAAGTAAACAACCTAGCGCTGTAGTGTACAAGCCACGGGCAGACAGCATGTTGTTAGTGGGATTGACGAGGAAGGACCCCACCAGCATCTAAATGGACAAAAGGGATATTTTCAGGTAGGTTTATATGTCCTTTAATGTGCTGCAGCTTACCAGCTAATTAGCTATCTAGCCTTGAAAATGGAGTTAGCAGTGCACCCCGGTGAATGTTTGTTTGGCAGCAAAGGACAAGAAATCTGTTAGATTAAGAAGGAGACTTTAGCAGGGAAGCCACTGTGGAGTGTTGTTCAGAGTCTGTTTGTGTGTGTAACAGGCTGCTGTCTGCATGTTACTCGGTGGAACTGTCGGCCTATGATTGAACACTGACGTTGATGCTTTATGGATATATTGGATTTAAGATGAAGCACAAAGAAATAACAGTATTCCGATGAATTAACTCAAAAGTAGGGGCTGCATTAATGCATTAATTTCTCCCTTTTGGTTTCTGATTTTTTTCTCAAAGGAGAACATAGAAGTACAGAGAAGACAGGTATGATATAGAAGCCAAAAAGCACGCCATTTAATTTCAATTGCGCTTTAATGATTATAATGGCATGGCTTTGTAGCTGGCAATTATCAAGTCAAAACTAGCTTAATTAGCTACTTGGTATCTGACCATGATTGCTAAGTAGAAACTCTTAACTCAAAGTAGAATTTCATAAAAGTTCATAATATGTAACCAAAAACTGTATGAACTACTTGTGTGTGACTGTGGCGTGCCTACTTACCATTCTCCCAGTGCTTCCCAGTTTCCCTAATAACTGATAATCCTACTAAAATTCGGAGTGGAGACAAAACAGCAAACGACCAATTTTATTCCAGTGGTTTGATTGGCTGAAATTTTGGTTGGGCGAGCATTTAGGCAAAGTCTCTGTGGATTCGGGAGTACACAAGGCACAGAGTTTGAATCTGAGTGAGAGATATTATTGTGTGCTTAGTAGCAAACAACTTGACTGTGCCGAGAATATATTTTTGTTTGCTTAAATAAAAAAATGTGTTTGCATGTAATTCATGTGCTTAGAATTTTTTTTTTTCTTTGCTCAAAAGGTCCCATTGTACGCTCAGGACAGAGGCACAAATACAACACCATGTAATACCATCTGTGCTTGATTTGGACTAGCCAGCCTCTACCTCTGCGTCCCACTCCGTTGGTTTTCCAGTCTCCAGCGCTGAGGTGTCCGGGCTGGGACTTTCTCACCACCAGGTGCTGCATGTCCCTCCAGGTCAGGTTCACGCTGCAGATATACGGGAAGGAAAGCAGAGCAACCGGGTTTCTGCCACGTAATAGCTGAAGGTATTATTTTCTACATTAAGAATAAAGCCAGGTTTCGCTCAACTGTACGACAACACAGCAGAGGGAATGTGAGGAGCTGAGGGATATGGATAAGGTCAGGAGTCTGTAGACATACCTGATATGTGATCCACATGAGTATATGCAATGAGGACAGACATATAGTTCTGAAATATTACACTGAGACGTAGAGGAAGGCCTGAGGGATATGTCAGTCAACCATAACAAAGGTATGGGATCACATTATGGTGTAAAACACCGGTGCTAAAGGTACATCATAACCTATTGTGTTGAAAGGTCAGGGAACACAGTAAAACAGGCTACAACACTTTGGAGGATTATGTCTAGACCGCTCTGTAATGATAGTTTCTAATGAGGTCTGGGATTGGGGAATGCGTTCACCTTCCACATAGTAGAAGCCCAATAAAAAAGTTAGTTTTTTCTACATAGATTTATTAAGAGGCACAGCAGCAAAGCATTCAGAGAAAAGGCCTTTGAGTCACCAATGAGGAAAACACTGCTCTGTGGTTTAAGATAATCAAACCATGAACACAGTGCTTACTGGGTGCAACACCACAGTAGGCAAAAATGGCGCATCATCTCCACTACTCCCCACATCAGCATTCACATCCTCTCATGTGTTATTAATGGACAAGACAACCCCCCCCCCACACACACACACACCCAATGTCACCTCAGCCAAGAACGAAGTGGTAAATAATAAAATAATAAAACACCAGAAAGAAAAACACTCTGCCTATTAAATGATTCCATCTCTTTGAATCACAGTGTGGCCCCAGTCTGATAAACTAGCGACCCTGTTATTACTGCTGCCTGTCAGGAGGGGTGCAGACTACTGGCTCTGGTTTGGTGTTAAAAGTGAGAGATAGTCTACATGGTGTCAGTCAGTGGCCCTCTCTTATGATATCAGAGGTGACAGTGCGGAGATACACCTGACGACTCTGGGGATGTGCACCTGAACTGAAACCGGGCTGTGAGGTAATGTTGGATTTGATTTGGCACCTGTCAGCTTATTGCTTAAGTGGAAATGAAGAGAATTATGCAGAGTGGATGACAGCTGACTGATAAAAGGACTTACCACACACAAGATATGACTAAAGATACGGCCATAATAGAGAACACATTAGAGCTGCGAACAGAAACTCGGATTCTGACACCTTGAGTCCTGAGTGAGTGATAATGAGAGACATTCTCCAGTTTCAAATCCAGCCCTACAGGTATTCAGATGTCTGTGTGGGCTGCAGCTGCTGATTTGTCTTGCTAATTAACTGATTATCAAAAGCTGAGGAAAGGATTTCTGGGCTGAGATTTAGGCCAACGCCGACTCTCAGATGCATGTGTGCATTTCCAGACGCGAGTGCACGCACGCCCACACATAGACACCTCCCACAGTGGAGCATAACAAAGTTTATGATAAAATTACATTTCAGAAGTGTTTACTTTCTTCTTCTTTTTTTTCTTTTTTTTTTTACTGTAAAAGCATATTGGCTACATGGATTAAAATAGCTATATGTTTGTAGGAGGAAGCTGAGTCGTTTACACTCACTTGGCCTCCAGAGCTAGAGCGATGATCCCAGCAGCCAGCGGGGCCGAAGCGGACGTCCCCGTGTGAGAGTCTGTGCATTTTTGCCTCAGGTCTGTGGTCACCTTGGAGACGGGAGAAGAGAGTGAAGTGCACAGAAATACAGAAGGTTAGATACAGTTATTATGACACGTTCGGTTTCCCACTTAAGTATGACGAGAGAAGTGGAGAGTTAGACAGGGGTGGGGTGAGGACAACGAGAGCGGTGCCAGCCGCCATCAGAGACGGGAGGGAGGAGAGAATGAGCAGGTAGGTTCAGTCTCAGGTCTGTGGATCTCTGCCAAAGGGTCACAGCCGGGGCAGTGAATGTCAGCCAAATCAGCCCAGACAGATCGGGTGGTGGTGAGACAATGTATGTAAGCACTCCGGGTATACCTCTGGTCTCTGTCTCTGCCAATGCCAGAGAGCTAATGAGGCCAGTCTGGG
The DNA here is from genome assembly GCA_036023655.1 of Nannoperca australis. Lineage (NCBI taxonomy): Eukaryota > Metazoa > Chordata > Actinopteri > Centrarchiformes > Percichthyidae > Nannoperca > Nannoperca australis. The sequence goes on along the minus strand of JAVQJD010082167.1, from coordinate 5,590 downwards.
TCACGATGGGAACACTTCAGAAATGACAAGAAGCCAGAGGGCAAGGCGAGCTGTGAAGGTTAGATTCTTAGATTCTTCTTTGACCTGACAGATTGTGGCACTAATGACCATTATCTGTGGAAAGAAGTCTACGCTTCAGTGGAGTAAACAAAGGGAGGACACGTGTCTGCACAGGCCAACTGTTAGATCTCAGAAGTGGATAAAACAGAACTGAAACACAAATCATATTTTATTGATTGTTGTCACTGATTTACTGCTGAAACAAGTAATCAATAGACAGAAAACTATCAACAATTGTAATAATCAAGTTATCAGTGAAGTCTGCCAAGAAAAAGATTTTCTCGGTTTCCTATCGTTCTAAAGAGATTAATTTTGGGTTATGGACTCGTGGATGTCACAACTTGTGATGGGCATTTCTTACTATATTCTGACAATGTTCTAAGACTAAGTGATTCATTGATTTAAAAAATAATGGTCGATTAATCAATCATGAAAATAATAGTTAGTTGCAGCCCTACACTGACTATTTTTACTTGTGAAAACTAGTTATAAACCTAGCATTTCCTAAATACGCAGTAACACATGCCCAGTACCTGTGTGTCGGCTGACCAAATGCATCCGCTAAATGAGCTATTTGGGAGTCGGATTTGTTTAAAAGTCTGGTCTGCATGTTTCTTGACAATCTAGACACAAATGTACCAAACACAAACATCTGACAAAGTGACCATAAATACTAGGTTTGGATAAAATAAATCTGTACGAACCGATACAACAAATGACAGCTTCAGACTGTTAAAGCCACAGTACAAAGCGACTGCTGCTGCGAATTTGAAAATGACTTCAATTTCATCCATTTGATGAGTTGTGTTTGCTTGCCTGCAGCGTGCCTCTGGTGTATTTCGGAGCAAATAGCAGATTTATAGTTGTTTTATGTTATTCTATGTCCCCGAGGCAATTCTTTCTTCAGTTGACAAGCAGCTTGAAGGAAGCATGTGGCATGCCTCAGTGTTTGTCAGCTTCGCTCACTGTATGTTGCACATCAGTCACTCTTTGACAGTTGACAGTTTGACGCCAGTTTTTTATTTGAGAGAGAAGATTAATGTGCATGTGCACACGAAAAGGGTTCGGATTGAATGTATCGTTTCAACTTTTGGCTGACTGTTGGCCAACGCAAAGTATGAGATGTACGGTTATTTTTGCAATGCTGACATTTACACAGTGCTAAAGATCTGAAGTACAAAATCAATCCTACACAAAATCTGAGATGTTCAAAGTGTGTGTGTGTGTGTGTGTACACCCACTATCTGTTTCTCCCCCGGGTTTCCTGAGCTGAAGGTGGTAGCGAGGGTGGAGGAACAGGGCTCGCTGTACCACGGCACGTTGCCGGACTGCGTGGTGCTGCTGATGGACAGGGTGTAGATGCTGTTGGTGTAGCCGTCGCAGTTACAGCTGTCCTGCTCCCGGCCACCGTTACCCGAGGCCCAAACAAAGATGGAGCCTCGTCCGCCACGTCCCTGTGGTATAGAAACATACATATGCGTTCATATAGGTGTAATCCGTGGAGACGCACAGAACAGTTTAACAGAAAGAGTAACAAGAGGTGGTTGGAGTTATGAAAAATTGCTTATGACAAAGACGTTTGTCTCACTGCTCAAACGCCTTGTCACTTATGTGCATTTGCTCAGAAGCAGTGATCTGCTGTAGGCACAACTCTTATTAATACATCATAATGTCAGGCTACTTATTGCGGCAGAACATCACATACCAAACAGAAGAAATGTAATTACAAAATCTACTCAAATGGAATGTAATTTAGGGGCCTGATAAATGACAACATGATATCTGGCAGTGAGATTGTATGCTTGTAAAATACACACACTATGTGAGACAGACATTTAGCATTTAGTTGGGTCTGGACTGCCAACCGGAGGCTAGAAATCTTGAGGTGGTTTATGACTCAGATAAAAATTTCACTAAACATTTTAGCAAAGAAAAAAAGGGTTTCACTTGTCAACTCAGGGACATTGCTAATATTAGACTGTGCCTTTTGTTCCTTTTTTATCCATTCATCTCCAGCCGATTAGATTACTGTGACTCGTTATTGGCTGGGATGACCCAGAAATCGATGGACCTTCACTTGTAGAAAACACAGCTGCCAGGGACATCACAAGTAGAAAATATAACAAATATTTTAAATGTTTGCCTCCCTGCACTGGTTACCTATGGCATTTAGAATCGATTTATAACTTTTATTGCTTATTTCTAAGGCACGGGTTGGTGTGCCCCCTTCCTACACTGCTGACCTTTCTCTCAATACATAGCTGATAGTTGCCTGAGGTCTGCTGACCAGTCGTGGCTGACTGTCCCTGGGGGCTGGGCTGGAGATAGAGGGCAGCAGGGCATCTGCAGTCAGAGCTCCACAGCTCTCAAATAGCCTCCGGGTGCCGAACAACCTCAGTGTCCTTTTGTTCAAGTCTTACAGACATATTTTTATAATAGGCTTTTAATTAGTTTTAATTTTGCTGTCATGTTTTATATAATGCTTTTCATCTTCTAAAAATGTATTTAGCCAGAACTTGTTGTTCTTTGTTAGAAGTTGTTATCTCTATCTTTTAATTGTTCTTCTGTAAAGCACTTTTTGAGTGCGCCAAATAAATAGATGTTGTTATTATCAATTTATTTACAACTCGCATTTCCATTCAGCACAAATTACAGTCATTCAAACTTTAATCAAACAATTGAAGTCATATTTTTAAGTGTGGAAGTGGCAACCCAGACACTAACATTCAGAATAAAACTGAAAGATAAAAACTTTTCTTATTCCACCTACAGTTTGAACCAAGTGAGGGATAAATTAATTTTGCAGAACAAAAACAAGACACTAAGAAATACATATGATGAAAGAAACAGATACAAAAGAAAGCAAAGGGACCTCTCGTACATGCCACATACAGAGAGGACAGGAACAACGAAACCATTGATGGTAAGCAAGAAATTTAAAAGGTTGAGAGAAAACACAACTATACCATTGTTTACTTCTTCTCAGTCACCCACAGATACACACAACTACCATAAAAAATTTGAATAAAATATGTCTGTTTTCAGTCAGAGCTGCAGGAATGTTTGGCTACTCCTATTCCAGAAGTTGGGGGAAAAATATCCTTTTACTGTTTGCATGATGCTGTCTGAATCTTACTGTCTTGTAACACCAGAGTCTTCAAGCTCTAGCTAATACTCCTAAACCTTCCAGACCTATTTATGACCCGATGCTGCCTTTGCTGCAGGCCAGACGATAACACTTCAGTGCCAGGGGTTATCTCGCTGCCAGGAGAACACACGCTGAATCAAAAAGGGCCTGTTGTGCTGCTGTCAGGCAATTTTTTCTCACTAATGCGCCATGATATGTGTGGCTTTTCACATTTTGGGATGTGACATATGAGTCATTCTTTTCCACAAAGAATGTGCAGTTTAATTCGTTTATACACTGATTACTGCCGTCTTTGAATTTTCTATTGCTCTGCATCAGAGACTTCCGCTCCGTTTCTATCTCACATTTATCATTTAGCTGTTTCACCAACATCTTTTGATGTGGCATGCTGACACATGAGAATGACATTAGCCTTAGATAACATGCCATGTTTAATGTCTAATGACTAGTTAGAGGGCAATAACAAACTCACCTTGAGTTTGTCCTTTACTACAGTACATCTCAGACAGCTATCATCCATCAAATATTGATACAGTATGATTGCATAGGTGGGAAAATGTTCAGACCTCAAATCTCTAATAACCTTTTTTTGCTGGGATGAGAGAAATGTCTCCATACGTAGCTTAAAAGGAAGAGCTCAACGATTTGGGCAATACGCTCGCAATATTTGTTTCTTTGCTGAGAGTTATATAAGAATTTCTCAGCAAGAAAAGGAAATGAATAAGCATATAAATAGCTGATGTGAGTTTGAGATTGATACTAGAAGTAAGAAACAGGGAAGATATTAGTAGATTAGTAAATCCAAGCTTATGCTCTGACTGACCTTGGTGATTCCCTGGAGGAAAGCCTCCTTAGCCAGCTTTGCAGGGCCGTCCAGTGACTTGCCGTCGTCTTCTGGGCCCCAGCTGGCACTATAAATGTGGATGTGCTGAGGGTTGAGGCTAAGAGAGTGGGCCTCCACCACATCCGTCACCTCCCCATCCAACATACGAACTCCTGTAAAATCAACATGCAGTGCAGATTAGGCTACCAAACTGGAGAAGGGAAGGGTGGTGAAGAAAGAGTGACAAAATGACAGATGGTAAAGAGATAGTGAGCGTATGAATTTTCGCTTCAGATGGGTGGGAGAGGTGTCAAAATCAGAGGGGGGTAAAAAATCCCCAGCATAAGATGACAGGAAGAGAAAACTTGTCATAAAAAGACTGAATGAAATCGGTCGGACCTCAAATTCTTATTTTAACTTAATAATAAACAAAACTTAAAAACAGGAAAAACCACAAAAACAAAACAAAACACAGAGTTCCAGTTTTAATGAGAAAGCATACAATGTTTCACCCACAGATGCTGCTCTGATGGATACTATCATTTTACCAGCACGTAAACAAAAACACAGCTGGTTGTTTTACCAAGAAAGGCAGTTTCCTGACCCCACCAAACATGCAGAAAGAACAAGTAGACAAATGTAACAGACTGCAAAAGAGAGAAAGGCACACATACACACTCACACAGATAGCCTATAAATGAGCTGAGAGTTACAGCGCCTTCAACAGACTGGTGTGTCCACAGGGTAGCACCAAATGTCACCTTTCATCATACCTGAACGCAACCCTGTCTGAGGCTTTGAAGTGAGCAGCCTCAGATCACTCCTCTGAACATTAATGGCTGTAGAGAGGCGTGAAATGAACCACCCTCAAATAAGGTCCATTACTGGGAGAGGAACCCCGGACCTCAGAGGCAACACTACGACTGACAACGTCCACATTAAGACCTCAATAATCCATTCTAGACAACCTGCATCGCCCTGCAGGCACAAACACATGCCAGTAGGGATTGTAGCCAAAACAGTAATTACTCTGTTGGTATGGGGATTCGGTGTAACACAACTTTGAATATTGAGTAGCCTGAAAAAAAAAAAAAATTAACTGGGCTAAACATGCGACATAAAGCACAATGTTAGCTTGGTCATCGTTATGCATGGGCCATATTGCAGATGTGACGATAATCACTGTCGTAACAATTCTCATCAACTTCTTGCGGCTTGACGATACCTTATTTAGACACTGCTGTGCTAGTTCCCTGCAGCTCCAACAAGTCAGGAGAAGCAGGTAGCAATGCAGGTGTGTGTGTGTGTGTGTGTGTGTGTGTGTGTGTGTTGGCAGAGGGAAAACAGGTACAGTAAATTGAAAGAAACACCTAGTGAGCCAAGTTGGGTCAATTACAGGTTTCCCTCATCACTCATCATTGCTCGGTAAGGATACACATTTAGTCATCCCCACAAACAAGACTGCTTGTGCTCACACACGTACACACACACACACACACACACACACACACACACACACACACACACACACACACACACACACACACACACACACACAC